>PITA01011238.1:0-67739 GCA_004023965.1 Spilogale gracilis | reverse complement strand
TTCCATCTTTTTGTGTCTTCTTCAATTTCTTTCATGAGTGTTCTGTAGTTCCTCGAGTACAGATCCTTGACTTCTTTGGTTAGGTTTATTCCTAAGTATCTTATAGTTTTTGGTGCTATAGTAAATGGAATCAATTCTCTGATTTCCCTTTCTATTTTTTCGTTGTTAGTGTATAAGAATGCAACTGATTTCTGCGCATCAATTTTGTATCCTGCCACATTACCAGATTGTTGTATGAGATCTAGTAGTTTGGGGGTAGAGTCTTTTGGGTTTTCCACATATAGTATCATGTCATCTGCAAAGAGAGAGACTTTGACTTCCTCTTTGCCAAGCTGGATACCTTTTAGTTGTCTGATTGCTGTTGCTAGGACTTCTAACACTATGTTGAATAGTAGTGGTGAGAGTGGGCATCCTTGCCTTGTTCCTGATCTCAGAGGAAAGGCTATCAGTTTTTCCCCATTGAGGATGATATTCGCTGTGGGTTTTTAGTAGACAGATTTTATGAGGTTGAGAAATGTTCCCTCTGTCCCTATACTTTGAAGAGTTTTGATCAGGAATGGATGTTGTATTTTGTCAAATGCCTTTTCTGCATCAATTGAGAGTACCATGTGGTTTTTCTCTCTTCTCTTATTGATTTGTTCTATCACGTTGATTGTTTTGCGAGTGTTAAACCACCCCTGCATCCCTGGGATAAAACCCACGTGGTCATGGTGGATAATCTTTTTAATGTATTGTTGGATCCTGTTAGCAAGGATCTTGTTGAGAATCTTGGCATCTGTATTCATCAGCGATATTGGTCTGAAGTTCTCCTTTTTGATGGGGTCTTTGTCTGGTTTGGGGATTAGAGTGATGCTGGCTTCATAGAAAGAGTCTGGAAGTTTTCCTTCCACTTCTATTTTTTGAAAGAGCTTCAGGAGAAGAGGTGTTATTTCTTCTTTGAATGTTTGGTAGACTTCCCCAGGGAATCGGTCTGGGCCTGGACTTTTGTTTTTGGGGACGCTTTTGATCACTACTTTGATCTCTTTACTAGATATAGGTCTATTCAGATCGTCAATGACTTCCTGTTTCAGTCTTGGGAGCTTATAGGTTTCTAGGAATGTATCCATCTCTTCTAGATTGTTAAACTTATTGGCATATAATTGTTGATAGTAATTTTTGATGATTGTTTCTATTTCCTTGGTGTTAGTCGTTATCTCTCCCCTTTCATTCATGATTTTGTTAATTTGGGTCTTCTCCATTTTCTTTTTGTTAGTTTGGCCAATGGAGACCATATTTTCTTATATTGTGTAAGACCTTAAACCCAAAAGCATTAATAAGAGAATTAAATACGAATTTACCATGTCTTTTCAAAGTTGACAATCTTGCTCATTCAGTTGCCTTGGTTTTACTGTCCTGCCTACCGAAGAAAAACAAACACATAAATGAAAAGGCAGCACCTAGTTTCCATATTATGAATTTATAAGACATGGCTACAAGTTTTATATAAAAATTTGAGATAAAGTCTCTGATTAAGTAGACTAGTTTTGTTTCTTTTTGAACCTCCTACAAATGGATTTATGTGGTATGCATTCTTTTATATCTGGCTTCTTTAGTTCAGTATAATGTCTATGGAATTCACCTTGTTGCACGTTGTGGGGATTTATTTATTTCATTGCTCTGTAGTGTTCCCTTTTATTAATATACTGCAGTTTTTCCACTTTGCTGGTATTGGACATTTGTTATTCACAATCTGTTTTTAGCTATTACAAAAAAGTAGTCATGAATATTCTTGCTCATGTTTTTGGTGGAAATATGCACTTATTTATCTTGGAAATAATCTGGCAGTGCAATTTCTGGGTCATAGGCTAAACATATAACTGTTTCTGGTTTTGTAAAGCAATTTTCCAGAGTAGTTTTGCCAATTTACACTCCCACCACCAATATATAAAAGTTCTGTTTACACCATTCTCTTGTCATTTCTTGATATCCGCAGTCTTTTTAATTTCTGTCATTCTGCTAAATGTGTAGCAGTATCTCACTGGCAGGTATTTTTATACCTTAAAGTAAGCAAAAGAAATAAACCTTAAAAAAATGACAACTTATATTTTGACAATGCCATGACTATTTCAAAAATAGCCCAACAAGAACAAAAAACTAATAAACTATGCATATAATTTACATTTCAAATGCAAAACCAAAATATTTCCTACTGGAATTTTAAGAGGACAATACATAGTCCTGACTTTTCCTCCTTAGTCAAAATGGCTTGAGTAATAAGATCCATGTAAAGAGAGACAGAGAAGAAATAACCATGTTTTTTATATTTCTAAAGCTGTCCAGAGACTATGGCTCTAGATCTGAAACCACTGCCCCTCTTTAATCTTTAATCTTTAATCAGACACTATGCAGCCACTGGCATAGACAATCTCTGATCACCTTATGACACAGAAGCTGTCCTCCTATTTTTGCCTTCATGAAAGATCAAATGCACCCTCATTGCAGTCATCAGGCTTTGGAAAAAAACAAAACAAAAACAAAAACCCACAAAGAACAAAGTGAACATGTTCTTTCCTTTTCATAGAATTAATAATTGTATCATTCCTGAGAAGTGGTGGGAGGAATGGGCAGGAAGTGTCTAGGGGTACTAAGAGTATTAATATAAAGAAGTCTTACCATGTGGTTGCAAAACAAGAGAAATCCACCCCACCCCACCCCCTGCCCATTGGGCATCTCCTAAAAGGGCTGCTTCTTTGTTTCATAGCATTATAATTAGGAGTACTATTTGCTTTCCCCAAATATGTCCTATGTGAACCCCTCTTATAAGATGACCCTTTTCAAGATAAAGTCTCTTTTTTTTTTTTTAAATTGGCAGACTGAACATTATATCCACTCCTGTTCTTACAGAAGATCAGAGCTTTACTATTTGAAGAGATTCAATCAGAGAGAATATGGTTAGGGCCCCAGACTGTCATGAAGATGAAATATAGAAAAAGGCAGGAGTAAGTAAAAGACTATCTACTTAATGAGACCTCTAGCATTTTTAACCTCATTCACATACAGTAAGCTAGATTTCTACCTCAAAGTAACATAGAAGAATGTTGCTTACATGAAAGGGCACCTGGATGGTGCTGTTAGTTAAGCTTTGGACTGTTTTCCTCTCAGGTCATGATGTCATGATCTTGGGGTTGTGAAGTTGAACAGGCTTGGCATCCTCAGCAGGGAGTCTAATTAAGATTTTCTCCCTCTGCCCCTACCACTTCCTCCCCATGCTTGCTCTCTTACTCTCTAAAATAAATAAATAAAATCTTTTCAAAAATGAAGATTTGGGTGCCTGGGTTGCTCAGTGGGTTAAAGCCTCTGCCTTCAGCTCAGGTCATGATCTCAGGGTCCTGGGATCGAGGCCCATATTGGGCTCTCTGCTCAGCGGGGAGCCTGCTTCCTCCTCTCTCTCTGCCTGCCTCTCTGCCTACTTGTGATCTCTCTCTGTCCAATAAATAAATAAAATCTTAAAAAAAAAAAACAAACAGAAAATTCAAGGGTAAAAGTCTATAGTCATTTCACTCTGAGTCCAATCCACATAAGGTGAACTGCCCATTAAATCTTTATTCATTCTGACAATATCTGTCCTTGACTCTATTTACATTTAATGTAATGAGTAGTATCATTGGACTTAGGCTTATCATTTGTTTTCTGTTTGTCCCTTTTGTTTCCCCCCCCTTTTTCCTATATTCTTTTGAGTTAAAGGACTATTTTTTAAATTCCATTATAATTTATCCTTTTTTTTCCTCAACATTTTGCTTTCTTTGTTGTTGTTTGGTGTTGTTCTAAGGTTACAACATACAACCTTTCACAGTATACTTAGAGAGAGTTGATACTGCATTGCTTTGCGTTAATTGTAAGACTTTCACATATACCAACCCCCACATCTTTCATGTTATAATTTTTATTTATATCATATATGTATATGTTTTAAACCACATAGTAAGGTTAGACATCAAGACAGGGAGCACAAGCAGGGAGAACAGCAGGCAGAGGCAGAAGCAGGCATTCAGCTGAGCAAGGAACCTGATGTGGGACTCGATCCAGTTGATCCAGGACCTTGGGATCATGACCTGAGCTGGAGGCAGATGCTTAACCAACTGACCCACCCAGGAGTCCCAGTAATATATTTTATTTAAACAGTGATATGTAATTTTTAAAAAGTAAGAAGAAAAATTATTTTATATTTATCTATAAAATTATAATTTCTAATGTGCTACAATCCTTTCTGAAGATATGTGTTTCTATCTGGAATCATAAACTTTTTTTTAGAGATTTTTATTTATTTATTTATTTGACAGAGAGAGAGATCACAACTAGGCAGAGAGGCAGGCAGAGAAAGAGGAGGAAGCAGGCTCCCCGCCAAGCAGAGAGATGCAGGCCTCAATCCCAGGACCCTGAGATCATGACCTGAGCCGAAGGCAGAGGCTTTAACCCACTGAGCCACCCAGGCACTCAGGCATCATAACCTTTTAGGGAGAAGAGCTCCCTTTTAATACATGTCTGTTAACAATTAATTTTATTAAGTTTTGTTTATTTAAATATGTCTTACTATACTTTTAGAGTTGAAGAATATTATTTCTAAATATAAACAGTTGTTTTTTTTTTTTTTTTTCTTTTAATTCAAGATACTCCACTGTCAAGGGGCACCTAGATGGTGAAGTTGGTTAAGGGTTCAACTCTTGGTTTCGGCTCTGATTGTGATCTCACAGTTGTGAGATGGAGCTACAAGTTGGACTCCACACTCAGCATGGAGTCTGCTTGGGATTCTCTTCACTTCTACCTCTGCCTCTCCTGCTTGTGCTCTCTCTCTCAAATAAATATTTTTTAATAAATAAATTTTAAAAAAAGATGCTCCTCCACTGTCAAGATTAATTCTGCTGTCTTCTGACCTCCATTGTGGCTGATAAGAAATACATATTATCTGAAATCATTGTCCTCTTTTTATTTTATTTTTTAAACTGTTTGTTTTTGTTTTAAGATTTTATTTATTTATTTGAGACAGAAAGAGAGAGAGAGAGAGAGTATGAGAATGGGGAGGGGCAGACGGATAAGCAGGACACTGAGATCATGACCTGAGCCAAAGTCAGACACTTAACCAACTAAGCCACCAAGGTATCCCACTGCCCCCTTTTTAAGGTATAATTTTTCTCTAACTGCTTATAAGATTTTGTTTTTAACTTTGTTTTGAGTTAACTTTGTTTAACTCAGTTTGATGATTATGTCATTTGCTTTATATTTATTCTGCTCTTCAATAACTTGAATCTGTAAATTTATGACTTTTAGAAAATGTGGAAATTGGGGGCAATTTACTTTTTCAAATAATGCAAATAATGTGTTCTATTCCTTTTTTGCCTCCTCCAATTTTGACACTTCAATTGTGTGTGAATTAGAAATTTAATTGTACAGATAGTTTATGCTCTTTTCATGTATGGAGTCAGTGTCTTTTCTTTCTGTGTTCTTCTGATTAGATAATATCATCCAAATTACTCCTGTTAAGCTTATGCAGGTATTTTTATTTCATTTACCTTCCAGGTATAGAATTTTAAATTGATTCTTCTTGACAGCACTAAGCTCTGCTGAGATTTCATCTATAGTCACTTATTTCAAGAATAGTTTGCTCTGTATCATTGAATATAGTAATAAGAGTTCATTGAAATACTCTTAAATTTACCATATATGAATTGGTTGTTATTACCTTTTGTTTGAAAAATGGGTTGCATTTTATTACTTCTTAATAAATTGAGTGATTTGTGACTATATCTGGACATTGTGAATGTTATGATGAAGAGGCTCTGGATTTTTTTTTTTTCACTCTTCTGTATAATGCTGATTTGGTTTGTTTTGTTTAACAGGCAATTAGCTTTGAAGGACTGATATTAAAACTTCATTTCAAGTCTCCATTTAGATATTTTAACCTTTGGGCTGCTTAGAGTCTTTCTTATGCATGCATAGATCAGAGTTCAGCCAGGACAAAAACAACATCTGAAAACTGTTCCACCTAGATTCTTTTTGTCCTGAAAATATGAACATCCTTCCAGTTTCTCTCTGATTTTGCTGTGGGAGGACTGATCTCAACAGAGCATTTTGGCCATCTCTGGGTGTTTCAAGGCCAACAAAATTTCAACAATTTGCCTCTTAATTGTATGAAATTGAAAGCCATGTATCATGTAACTTTTAAAGAAACATTTCATATGAAAAGTATGAAACAAATGGACAAGTAAAGAATGAATGAATGAACGAACAAATAAACAGTAAAACAAGATATAAAAACCTCAGAAAATTTTTGAAACAAGACAGGGTAAAAAGAAAATTTCCAAAATCTGTAATTAATATATACAGAGATATGAGCAGGTACTGTATTCAATTATTTTTTAAAATGTTAGCTGAAAGATAATGATAAGAATTGTTCTAAGTCAGTAAACAAAACAGACCAATAGTTTCCCCTCATTGAGCTTATATGCTAGTAGAGAAGGCAACCAAGCACAAGATAATTAATATATTATATTGCATATTAAAATAATCTAATTACTATGGGTTATGTAAAACAAGAAGCTGGGAAAGTCTTGAGATTTTAAATGGGTAATTAGAGAAGACTTTACTGAACGTGACATTTGAGCAAAGACTTGGAGGATATGAGAGAACAAGTCATGGAGACATATGGGGATGAGAGTTCTAGGCAGAATGAATAAAAAGTGCAAATACCATTAGATAAGGGCTTGCATGATGTGTTTAAGATCAGGGAGGCTTGTTTGCATAGAGTGAAATGAGCAAAAAGGAAATGCAGTAGAAAAGGATGACAGATAAATAATGGAAAATCAAATTAAATATGGTGTTGTAGGCTGCTGAAAGGACTTTGCTTTTTACTCTGAAGAGGGTGAGGAGTCATTAGAGGACTGTTAGTAGAGAAGTGACATGACATGACTAAATTTTCAAAAGATTACTTTCAATGATATATTAAAAATAGACTATAGAAGAATTGGTTGGAAGCAAGGGGACTATTGCAATAATCTAGAGGAAAAAGAGATAATGACTGGGCCCATAGTGATAGCATTTGATTTGTAAGAAGTTAGCTCTATATGCTTTGAAGATAAAGAGAAATGTACTTTGTCATATTGTGAATTGTGAGAGGAAGAGTGAAAACTGACTTCAAGGCTTTTTGGTCTAGTCATCTGAAAGAATAGTGTTGCCAATAATTAGAATGAAAAGACTATGAGTAGAACATAGAACATGTTTAAGGGTTGGAGAAAGAGCAGGAATTTAAACATTGGTTCATGCAGTTTGAGATATCTGGTATACATTCTAATGGAAATGTAAAGAAGGCAGCCATGTGTAAAATATTTGGTGTTTAAATGATAGGCTCAGGTTAGAGATATATTGCCAGAAAAACAGTTAAGTGTAGAGGATATTTAAAGCCATAAAACTGAATAAGACCACCCATGAAATGAGTACAAATAGAAAAGAAAATACAGGATTGAGCCTTCAGACACCACATTAAGATACTTTGGGAGATGAGGAAAACCCATTAAAGGAGATTGAGAAGAATCTGCCAGTGACTTAAGAGGAAATACTAGAGAATGTGAGAGTCCAGAAACCAACTAATGCACATTAATCAAGTGGGAGGGAATAAACTCTCTGTCGAATACCAATGATAAGTCAATTAAGATGGAGGCTAAGAACAGACTATTGGTATCTGCAAAAAGTAGGCCATCGAAAGTTGACAAGGACAGTTGTCACAAGACTACAAAGTGGCCTATTAGCAAGAAAGGTTCGATCTGCATGTGTTTAAGAAAAACGCAGTAATGAATATAGATAAATTTTCTAAGATGTTTTCTTGTCAAGGCAATGAAAGTGAACAGTCATCTGAAGGAGAAAGGAGGTTTTAGGATGGGATAAATTACCACGTGATGATATGTTAAGAATGATGCCATAGAGAAGGGAAAAATGATAAAGGCAACAATTTGAGAATTGTTATAGTGATGTCTTTGAGTGTATGAGAAGACCTGGAATCTTTGATAGAAGCATTGGTGATTCATCTTACAGGAAGAGATAGGAGGCAAAATAGATGGGTCCAGATTGTGGTATCTGAATAAATATACCACTAATTAAGAGCTTGTAAAAATCATTTTCTTTCTTTTTTTCTAGTTTCCTCAGTAAAATGGGAAATAATGTCTCCAGTTGACCATAAGAATGGGAGAGAGGTGTGGAATTCATAGGTGAATTCATCGTCTAAGATAAAAAGTAAATGGATTAAGATATATATCTAGTGCATTTGCAGGACAACATTTTGGACTTGGTAATAAATAGGATGTATTAAAAAAGGAATATTCAGAAAACAAAAGGAAATTCTAAGAAATTAACATGATATAATAACAAAAAAGTATTCAATTCAAGGGCTGAAAAAATTGAGGGTATTTTCCAAAATTCGAAATAATTAGTTGCAAAATGGAATAAAAATATTTCAAGTGGAGGAAAGTAATTATTAATATCTAAATAATAGAAGTGCCATGAAGAAAGAAATGAGAAAACATAGAGAAGAAAATTATTAAAGAAGAAATAATAAAGGAACATTTCCTGGAGATGACAAAAATTGTTTCCAAACTTGAAAACCACAATAGGGAAGAAAAGGAGGGGAAAAAAGAACCTTACCAACATTCTATTGCTATGATACCAAAATTCAACATTGGAAGTCAAAGGACAAAGGAATAATTTCTTAAAAATTCTAAAGGAAGTTAATTCTCAGTTTAGAATTATTTACTCAGTCAAGGTATCCATCAAATGTGAGGCAGGAATAAAAACATTTTCAGACTAGCAAGTACTTAAAAAAAATTACTTTCCATTCCCCCTTTCTCAAGAACCTACTAAAATATTTGCTTAACCAAAATGAAGGAGTTATCAAGAAAGAAAAAGACTTTAGATAGTTGATAGGACATCCATTTCAGGCAAAGGGCATTCTTGCAGATGATAGTGAAGAGAGATTCCAGTACGAATGCATATATTAAGCAATTCAGACTGCTGGATAAAGGCAGGGAGCATTAGCAATAATGATTAAATAAAGATACAAAACCTCCTGAGAGTTCCTGCTGTGTGTGAACAACAGGGTTTCAACAGGAAAACAACACCAAATAACTCACCTGGCTCCCTGAATTATCTCTTAACTTTTCTTTCTGTTCTACTCTGCCCTCCTCTGCCCTGGCATAAAAAAAAAGAAAAAAAAAATGGTCCCCACTATTCTCAACGGAGCAGCCAAGGAGATCCTTCTAAAACACACATCAGATTTTATCATTTCTCTGTTCAGGCCCTAAAAACTTCTTTTCCCCCCTCAAAATAAAAGGCACTCTTAAGCATTTCCCTACATCACTTTATCTCCTACCATTTACCTACCAATGTCCTCAGTTTTTGCCACATGTTTCTCCAGCCTATCAGGCATGCTTCCATATTGGTACTTTGCATGGACTATTTGTAAGCCTTTCCTCTTTTTTCTTTTTTTTTTTTTTTAATAAAAGATTTTATTTATTTATTTGACAGAGAGAAACACAGCTAGAGAAGGAACACAAGCAGGGGGCATGAGAGAGGGAGAAGGAGGCTCCACTGGGGCTCCCAATCCAGGGACTCCAGGATCATAACCTGGGACAAAGGCAGCTGCTTAAGTACTGAGCCACCCAGGCACCAAAAGCCTTTACCTCTTCTAATGTCTTCTTAAATGTTATCTTTCCAAGGAGGTCTGCCCCTATTTAATAATGAAATCTACATTATACCCATCATAGTCTATCTTATCTTTTCTTTTCATAGCATCTATCCCTTCTAATATTATAGATTGCACATTTATACATTATAATATTGTTTATTATCTGTCTCAAGAATCAGAATGCGAGTTCCAATTGGTCAGGGAGCTTTTTATGGGATACTGTTATATCTTGGATATATCCTTCTCAGAGCTTCTAATAATCCAGCAGACAGGGAGAAAATATTTCTCAGAGATTTCTGTTTTTATGAGAGTGTGAGAATGAACAAAAATTTTTATGAAATTAGACACATGAAAAAAGCCTCAATTATTCATTCCAAAAAACCTCGAAAGTTTGCCTGAGAAATAAAATAAAATCTTAATCTATACCTGACTCAACTGTGACAATATTTCGATAGTCTTAATAATGTGAACTTTGTATGTGGCTAAGAAAAAAATTGGTGATATAAACTTAATCGAAAAAAAGCTGAAGGTATAGTGGGGTGCATGTTTATCAGTGTGCATGTGTATACCTGTAATAAGTAAAAAACATAAATCTTCCTACTTCATTGTAGAAAATAAAATATAATAAATACATAATTGAAAATGAGTATTGCAAAAATTCTAAAAAAATGTTTTGATTAAAATTGTCAGAGATTTATTCTGGGGAGTGAAAACTAGAGACATTGAGGCAGGAAATCATTGTTTTTCTCACAATGATATTTACAGATAATTTTTTAAACTGTGTATGTGAATTATCTCACACCCATTAGGATGACTACAATCAAGAAAAATAAAAATAACAAATGTCAGTGACAGTGTGGAGAAATTAGTGCCTTTTTGCACTGTTTCTAGGAATATACAGCCACTGTGGAAAACAGTATGGTGGTTTCTCAAAAAATGTAATAAAGATTTACCATGAGATCTAGGCTCTCCTAGATCGCATGGTTAATCTTTATTACATTTTTCCTATATCTTTTGGTGATGTGTGTGTGTGTGTGTGTGTGTGTGTGTGTGTGTGTGTATACATATCTCATATGAACTGAAAATAGAGTCTTGAAGAGATATTTTTACAACCATGTTTGTGGCAGTATAATTCATAATACATAAAAATGGAAGCAATACATATGTCCACCCACAGATGAATGGGAAAAGTAAAGTGTGTATACATGTAATAGAATATTATTCAGCCTTAAAAATGAAGAATTTTCTGACAAAAGCTACAAGATGAACCTTGAGGGATATTATGTTATGTGAAAATAAGTCAAATACTATATGATTCCACTCATACAAAGTACATAGAGTAGTCAAAATCATAGAGATGGAAAGAAGAATGGTGGTTGCCAGGGGCTGAACTGAGAGGAGAGGGAAGTTCATGTTTAATGAGTATAGAGTTTCAGTTCTGCAAGAGATGGAAAGGGTTCTGGAGATGGATGGTGGTGATTCTTGCATAATAACAATAAATGTGTTTAATACCACTGCACTATACACTTAAAACTGGTTAAGCTGGTAAATTTTCTTATGTATATTTTACCACAATAGAAATTTGAGAGAAAAAATATACATAAATATCTTGATCTTTTAAAATATATGATTAAATATTTTTAAATGTAATTCATTATTTTGTATTTTTCTCAGGTATGACCATTAACTGTTTAGTCAACACATGTGGATCAAAATCACAGTTACTTTAAATGTCTTCTTTATTTTGTGATCCAAAGCACTGACAAATTAGTATAGACATTGTGCAGTATAAAATCTGGTCCAATTATTTAATCATAACTAACATCTAAAACCATGTATATGCATATATGTGTATATATATTTTGTGTGTGTGTATATATATATATATATATATATATACACAAAAAAGTAAAATAAAATCAGTTTATTCCGTTGATTCAGGATTTAAATTATAGTTCAACAGAACACATAAATATAATCATACATGCCTAACTTATATTAAATTTGTCTTGGATCTTAACCATCTAATTCATATGTCTCTTACATGGAACAGGTAGGTTTATAATTCTTTAGCTGCATACAGAGATGATTCACATGCAGGATCCTTATGAGCTTAATATGGATTGATTTACAATGAGCTCCAAATTTCACCCACTTACTCAAAAGACAAAGAAGTAAAACATGACAATTCCAAGAAGACTAAGATTCCATGACATTAAAAATCTGGAGCAAATTTATAGCTTCAGAAAGGTAACGAAAATGAGGAAAACTGAAAAACAAATAATCAGTGTAATGTCAGAATCTTCCTGAAAGTATTTTGTAAACGTACTGCTTTACTTCAAAAGTGAATCTTTAACTAAGTGAACTGAAGTGGGAAAATGAAGTGCACTGAAAAAATTACTAGCAGCCCAATGAACAACTTTATCAACTCAATACTCAAAATGCCTTATAACTTTTCAACTGGCCTGTGAATAGAGGAGAAGATATTAGTTAAGGTAAAGATCTTTTATAATCTTACTTAATTTTATTTTCTTTAAATTGGGTTCACAGAAAAAAAAATTTTTTCAGTTAACTTTAATCATAAATCAAGGTACCGGTAAGAAGAAATACATTATCTTTACCTTATATTTGAAAGGTCAGCTATTCATCATACATCCTTCTCTGCCTTAAAGTCAACATGAGATCACACAATCTTATTTTATTTGACTTGTTCCTGATTTATCACTTCTCTGCGATCAATGGAACACAGCTTAGAGCTGTTCACAGCAGTCAGGATATCCATCTGCCAAAGACGTGCCTACTTCCATTAGGATTTCTCCTTGTTAATAAGAGTGGCTCTTCCATTCCTCGTTTGCATATTTCAGAGGGCATCCCTTTTTAACTCAGTCTCCTGTTGTACCTGTTTAGTTGCAGTCACATGAGAAATTTGGCTCTGGTTCACAGTACAGCAAAAATGCAATGTGCATTGTTGTTCATTTAGCATAATGTTACTTAGCTATCATTACATGCAAAGCTGTGTGATAGATACAAAAAGATGAGTATCATATGTTATATGAAGTCTTAGCATAAGTAATAATATATTTTCTAAAAATGAAATGAATCCACCTTAGAAGTAGTCTCCTATCACCAGAAGTGCCACACATTGGCTAGATGACTCATTTTCACAGTTATAGATGACTGATTTTTCTGAGTCATAATATATGGGAGAGGAGAATCAAAAACAGAATGAGGTGGAATACTGTAAAGAATTTAACCCTGGCTTCTCAGAGGCAGTCTCTAAGCCTTGGAGTATCATGTCTGATAGCACTGTGTTCATATGCCTGGAAGCCTTAGATCATGCCAGATGGTTCAACAATGTGATTTAGGGTGGGGAATGCCCACTGTCTTGAAGTCTAGTGAATTTTCTGTGAGTGCTGAATCTAGCAGCCACTTGGAGTATTCTGACCAACAGACGCTAGAAACAAGTCTGTTTGAATTGTCTCAGATAAATTAACAGATGCTAAAAAGTGCTCGGATCACATCAGGATGAGGCCAACCTGTCTTACTAAACTCAAACCTGCCTCCCATGTTCCCATACTCCACCAGCTTAACCAATCCCATAAACCCTCAGAGTCTAGCTTAGAAAAACAAGTGATTATCTAGCTTAGATAATCACGTTAATGCATTAACCTTTCTAAGGTTTGTATATTAATCTCTTTGCTTGGCCCAAAGTGTCAATTTTGTTACAGCATAATGTGTTAGCAGTTGCAGACTTTACACTGATCAGCAAGAAAGACATCTAAACCAGATCTATCAACTATCGTAACTCTAGCCTGTGATTTGATACTGACATGAATACCATATCAGCTGAGAGGATGTAAAATGGTCATGCCAGCTAAACTCAGGAACAAATTCCATCACACTTTTCCTAATTATAAGACCCACATTATACGGATAAATAACTGTAAGATACACATAAATCATGAGCTACTTATCCCTCTAGAAAGCTCCCATAGCTAATCAAGGATATACTTCCCAATAAATTAAAGGGGAATGAGAATCAAACAGTGGTTCAGTAGGAATCATCTGGTGGAGGATTGTCACCCCAGAGGTGGTTACATTCAAAGTGCTTGCAATAATTTGAGAGAGCTAACAGGACATTTTGCTTCATTACAAAGGCTGAAGGTTAAGGCCTTTTTGATAGTCAAACAAGCATTAACATTCTTCTCTCCATCTTGATCCCTATGGTCTAAGACTTTCCATCCTCATATGCTGAGGTTATTCTCATACCACAAAATCAGTGTGCTCCTTTCCGGTAGCTATAACTTCATTATTTTTCCAACAGTTCCCTACTAACATCAAGAACTTTTATCCAGAAGAACCAGGTGCCAGAGAGGCAAGGGTATTGTTAGAAAATGCAACCCAAATTAAGTTTGAAATCTCTATTCCTGTTTTAACAAACTGACACCTAAAAAGTAGAGTTACTATTCAGGTTAAAAAAAAAAAAAAGGAAAATATGCCCAGAATAATCACAGTGAAATCCTGAATGTTCAACACCTTCATAAATGCTTTTTACTCTTATTATTTTCTCCTAATTCAACCTCATTTGGCTGAATTTGTTTAAAATTTTACCTCTACCTGAATTCTTTTATTTCTCTGGATGAGTTTAGGTGGTTTTCTTTTCCTTCCATGAAGTGTTTGCCACAATGTATAAAATTCCAACAGAGATCTCAAAGTTCTGCCCTCCAGGCATTACAAACTTACATTGCATCTTATTCAACAGCGGATCTGCAGCATTAGGACCTGACACATAAATGAATCTCAAAAAGTAAGTCAAAAAAATTATAGAATAACCAATATAAAAATAAAATGTTTGTAAGATAATTTCAAAATTTTAATGAAAATTTTCAAAGGGGAGGAGCCAGGGTGGCTCAGTTGTTAAGCATCTGCCTTCCGCTCAAGTCATGATCCCGGAGTCCTGGAATTGAGCCCCACATCGGGCTCCCTGTTTGTTAGGAAGCTTGTTTCTTCCTCTCTCACTCCCCCTGCTTGTGTTTCCTCTTTAGCTTTGTTTCTCTCTGTCAAATAAATAAATAGAATCTTAAAGAAAGAGAGAGGGAGGAAGGAAGGAAGGAAGGAAGGAAGGAAGGAAGGAAGGAAGGAAGGAAGGAAGGAGAAAAGAAAAAAAGAAAAATTTCAAACGGGAGCAGCTATGTTTTAGCAGTCTCATTCTGGAAATGTCCATAAAGTTGCATATGCATTTGTATGTTTGTTACTCCATTGTTTATAGTAACAGGCATTAGTAATTAGATGTTTGACAGTGGGAGAATTGTTGAATAAATTGTGAGGCATCCATGTCATAGAACATCATGTAGCTACTGCAAAAAACAAGTTGTATCCCTATTTATTGAAATAATGTATCACCAATATATTAAAGAAAAAAATAAAGTTACAGATTATTATGCACAGTATGATCCCACTATTATTTTTTTAAGATTTAATTTATTTATTTGAGAGAGAGAAAGAAAGGCAGGGAGCATGAGTAGGAGTAGAGGGAGGGGCAGGAGGAGAGGGAGAAACAGACTCCCAACGGAGCAGAGGCCGAGGCTAAACTCAATTCCTGAGATTATGAGATTATGACCTGAGTGGAAGGCAGACACTTAACTGATTGAGTCATCCAGGCATCCCTGATTCCACCATTATTAAAAAACAAACTGTACACTTGTAGATAGGTAAAGAGATGGAGATAAAATGAGAGCAAGAGAAAATTCAGAGAGATGGGTAAATCTAGGAAGAAGGTAGAAATGCTATAACCATCTTTAAAGAAGGATAATTTCTGAGGATTGTGAAAGGTGAAATAAAATAGGGTCATTTATGTCAAGGCTTTTTAAAATTGAGCTGAGAGGCCAGCA
Source organism: Spilogale gracilis (assembly GCA_004023965.1). Classification (NCBI taxonomy): domain Eukaryota; kingdom Metazoa; phylum Chordata; class Mammalia; order Carnivora; family Mephitidae; genus Spilogale; species Spilogale gracilis. Next base: position 52,142 of record PITA01011238.1, on the reverse strand, counting down.
AGGAGATGGAACGTATGCACGTGCTCAGGGTGTAAAACCATTATCTTTTGAAGTGGGCCAACCTCAAACATTCCAAGGACTCTACACAAGCAACTGCAACTTCCTACAGTAACAGACTTAGCTTAGTGAGAGGTTTAGCAAACAATTGTATTTAGCTGAAATTCGTTTTCTGCCACCAACACTGATTAAAATTCTTTGCAAACAAGGCATAAAAGCAGCTCCCTTTGTCCTTAAAACCTCTGACTTTTGTTCCTTAGTCGACACAATTTTGTGCCATAGTGGGCTGTCACATAAATCTGTGCTTCCTAAATTGCAGTTCTAAGACCCCAAATAAATGCTTCTGTTTTACTTTAGCTCTGCCTCTTTTCTCTGTGGACAGGATGAACTGGAATTTGTGGGGAAGGCCTGCACTTCTTTATATCATGGAAAGTAAGTTTTATATTCATCTGTATCTTTTTAACTTGGCCTACACTAAGCTTATATATTAAATAAATATTATATAAGAAGTTTTCTTGGCAAAACCTGGGAAAGTAATGAAAATTATGTGGTATATCTTCCACCCCATTCATCTTTAAAGTAAATGGGTTGCGAGGTAGGTCATAATTTTGCATTTAATTGCCACTTATGCATGTTTCTGGCCCTGGAATCAAAGTGGACATAATGAAGTTTTATATCTTCTGTATAAATAATTAGAAAACATCTCTCTTGAGTTCATCTGCCATCAAGGGTAGATGTAATGTTTTTATTTAGGTATTGATTCTAGTAGTGTGAAACTCATCTTCTTTATTCCCACAGTGCCTGGGCTTGTGTTAGGCACACATAGGTTTAATAAAAGTTTATTGAACATCAGAATAATTGAATAAGTATAAAACTCAAATCAATTAAAAAGAAAAGGGAAGTTTAATTCCCCCTAGGGAGTTTTTTCTGAAACAAAATTTTACAGCCCAAGGGAAATATCCATTTTGGAGTTGAACTCTCTATGGCTGGAACTGTACGGGGTATCGTGATAAATGTGTTCTCTTAAGGTTGCCTTTGTCTAACTGTTAGCAACTCAGCAGGTGGCTGCAACTGTGGAAAAATATTTAGTTCTTTAAACATTTCAGTCAATGCAGTAGTTATTTAAACAGTGACAAATAGCAAACATTTCTCCATAGTTTATAGCCTTTTTCTTAATAGGTTTTCCAGTGGGAGTGAGAGCTCCCATTTAGTCAACAGTTAGTCAATGATATTTTTCTAATTATCCTATATAACTAATTTAAAATGCTTTAACTTTTAACCAAGTTATCTTTTCACTGCAGGATGACTATTTTTTTTTTCAAAGGTAGTTTCCTACTTCTCAGTATACTCAACTGTTCAAGAACAGTTTTCCCTTAGATTGTGAATTTAGCCTACATTGTTGATTACCATGTTTGGGCCAAAACCTATATTGAAACAACCTTGTCCTCGAAAGCTGTCTGATTATATACTCTTAGTACCTAGTACCAAGAGAACATTAGCATATTTATGTTTGCCTATCCTTTCAGATGCTTGCTTTCCTCACTCCTCCATTCTAAAAATAAATCGGAATCTCTATTTGTTAAAATCTACCCAGACTGAACTTCATCATTGCTCTTTACTCAGAAGTATGTTTTCGGTGCTTTGAAATATTTGAATATGATTTTATATTTTCATCATTTACATTTTCATCAAACTGTTTTCATCTGCTTATTTCTTCAAATTCCTTTACCATTTGGTCTATTCAATAAGCATTAACTGAGGGCATTCTATATACAAGTAGCATTCCTGAGTACTGAAGAACTAAAACCACAGTGAACATGAAGTTGCCTCTTTTTTTAAGTTTTGCATTTTAGTGTCTTCCAATTTATGTTAAAATTACTATTGCATGGAGCACTGGGTGTGGGGCATGGGCTATGAATCTTGGAACACTGAAAAAATAAAATAAATTTAAAGTAAAAAAAAAATTTCTCTGGTCTTCCAATACTAGGATGAAAGTGTCTTTCTTGAGGAAGACACTTGATTATATTTATTCTTTGGTACTTCTTGACTCATCAGAGTGTGCTCTACATAATATGCACTGCAATATTTGATTGATAAATCGATAATTTACACTTACATAATTTTTTATCCCTTACCAAATACATTGGAATATATTATCTTTTTAAACCTCATTATGGTTATATTATGATACATAATATAATACATTATAATATATAATTAATCTATTTTAATAATTTTACTCAAATTCCAGTGTTCATTCATTTATGCCTCAAAGCATAAAGAAGATTTCTACATAATGAAATCTATGGTACATGTGCTGCCGAAGCAAACTCTACATAGAAAAACTATAAAACTCTGTAATTCAGCGGTGAAAAAATCAAAAGTAGAATAGGCCAAATACTATGACCATCTTTTCAATCTAAATAGAAAATATAAGAAGCCTAAGATAATCATAATTGTTTGGAAACACGTATCAATACTAAATATTTAACCATGTTCAAAGCACTTATCACAAAGATGGTCATTGGAAATAGGAATTGTTGAGATTAGATGTCTAGTGTGATAAGGCACTCAAATACAAATATTTGACCTTGTAATTACAGAAAATAAAGAGTAGTAATAGTCTCTCTTTTATAATATATTTAAAAACTTCAATGATCAAAGAATACATCCATTGCAAAAATATAAGATTCAGTCACTGAGTTAGTTTGCAGATACAAGAATCTACTATACCTTCTTGAGGATAGATATAGAGAAAAATTTCAATATTCTATATAACCCCTGACTCTTATGACCTATACTCTCAATACTTTTCTTGATGGCTTAGAGTTTGCTTCTCTATCTCCTGAACCAGTCCTTCCAACCTTCACATGACCATCAAAAGTTGAAGTTCCTCAAAGTTCCGTGCCAAATGTTTTATCTTCTGACTTATTTTTCTACAAAGGTAACTATGGCCACTCCCATAACTATAAATATAAGCCAGTATGTCCATAATTGCCAGACTGCAAACTCTAGCATTGGTTCATTTTCTGAGCTATAGTCCATTCTGATAGACAGTCTGGACACATCAAGTCATAGAGTGCCATGTAGGAAATTATAAGCTTTTGTATTTTTTTTCAAGTGAAATGAAAGTAGAGGAATTATATGATATGGCTTACATTTTGAATCACTCATTTTTCCTGCTTTGGTGAGAAGAGACAACATATATGGCCAGGGCTGGAAAGGTAGAGAGGAGTGGGTTCAAGAAAGCAAACAGAGACCATTTAGCCATTATCTAGCCATCATCCAGGAAAGAGCTGATAGTTGATGATGACTGGGGTGATAGTAGTAGATGTGAAAGAAGTGTTCTAATTCTAAATATACCAGAGGTTGAGTGGACATGGTTTGCTGGTGGGAGCTTATAAAAGGAGACTAATTAAGAATGAACCTAAAATTCTTGGTCTATGTATCTAGAAATTTGGAATTGTCATTTACTGAGATGAGAAATCTAGAAAAAGTAGCTGGCAGGGGCAAAAATGGGGTTCCACCTTGCACTCATTAAGTTTTACATGCCTATTAGATATTAAAGAAAGAGAGGTATATTAGATATTTGGATATATGACTCTGGAGTTGAAGGGAGACGTTCAGAGTGGAAATACAGATTTGGGAGTCATCAAATGGGTTTTAAAGCCATGAGATTTGATGAACTACACTTTCAAGTGGTGGTAGGCAAGAAAAGTTGATCTGAATTCTTTGAAACTCAGCCCCTGACATCTCGCAGAATAAACCTAGATCAGACTATGATCATAGTCTGAAAATCACATCATAGTTCAATATTTGAGTACATATTTGTCTCATGTATCAGACTAGGAGCTCCTTGAGGCTAGAAAGCATATATTTATTTATTACTGTCCATATCGTTATACATATTTTCTTGAAAAAATTAAGTTCCCAAAGATCACTGAGTTAAACTGAGTTGGAAAATGTTCGTACAGGAAATTCAGCTTGTGCGCACTGCAATCTCCTGGTTCATCCATACCTCAGCTTTTGCAGTGTTGGTTGCTAATGGTTCACATCTGCACTCTTCTTTGCAGGCTTGTTCTTGGCTAAAGGGAACTACTTTTCAGAGAGATGCCTAGAAGACTATAACAATGCCCTTCCAAGGTCCACCAGTAGCCAGGGATTGAATGATGGAGCCCTTAAATGACAACTGGTGGAATTCACATGCCAGAGTTCCCATCAGGATCAGGTCTGGGTACATTCCTCCTGAAACCACATCTTTGCATAGTTTCTTCCCCTACCCTATCACTCAGTTTTCTCTTGAGAGCCCTCCTTCTGTGAATCACTTTCAAAGATTTCTGCCACAAACCCTACTGCTAAGATAGTAGCCACAGATGAAGATATCTTGACTCCCCAGAACATCTGCCTAAGTGCATTTGTCCATAATCCTTAAGTTATTCAACATTTCTAGTTTTGGAGGTGGAATAGGGAAGGGTTTCTATTCTGTATATTCTTCTCAGGTTTTCATATGTAAATGGGGGCCCTGAGTCATCACTTTTATTCACCATCTACCACCCTATCAAAATTCTACGCACTTTTCTTTTTTTCCAAGGTAGGCAGCTACACTTAGTTGAGTGTATAGACATGTATACTGTCTAAATTATAGCAAGGATGCTACACAGAGTTAAGAAAGCTTTTAATACCTTTGAAACTCTGGTGTTTAAAATTTTAGTGGGCTGTTTTAGTAATATTTTAGTACAAATATCCATGCTTCAAGCTCATGATTTCTTTGAAAGATTTATTTATTTATTTTAGCAGGGAAAGAGAGAGAGAGAATCTCAAGCAAACTCCCCGCTGAGTGCAGAGCCTAATCAGGGGCTCAATCTCATGACCCTGAGATCATGACCTGAGCTGAACTCATGAGTCAGTCCCTTAACTGACTGACCTACTCAGGTGCTCCTCAACCCCAGGATTTTATCTTTCATTTTCTCCTAGGAAAGCATGGATCAATATGCTCTGTCCACTTGCCCATCAGTTCACATGTATGTAATATACAACATGTGCCTCAAACTATTTATAGGGTCACAGAAAATAACAGGTCCAGGGTGCAGACCTCTCTTTTTGGGGAAGGCAATATGGAAGAAGAGAAAGTAAGAGAAATGAAAGAGGGGAAAGAAAAGATCTGAGGGAGGGAGGCTGGCTGAGAATAAAAAGTGCCTAGAAACCTGATATCTCAGGAAACTGAGGCATGACAGCTAACTCATAGACTCTAGGAAACTGCTCTCCTTTACCCAGGGAATTCCTTTTTGGCCAGGAGAATTTTAAGAACTGGAATGTATCTCCTTTGGTGATGTTCATATAGCATAACTTGAATGGAAGAAAACTGTAAAAGAGGGTTCACATTGTTAGAAGACTGTGGTGATGGTGATGCAGTGAGGATGGAATATAAATGCTTTCATATTGTTAAAAGTTGAGTGTAAAGGAAGACCTTACTGGCAAATCTAACATCATCAATAATTTTGCAGAGACAGCTTGTCTGGCCCTGCCCCTTGCATGGCACTGTGCTGTGGCTGTTGGAGCAGAAAGCTCTTTTTCATTAATGTTTTTACTTTCTGCTCTGCTAATGTAAAGGTAAATCATTTTTTATCTTCTCAACTATATCTATTGATATTCAATGACACACAGCTCACCTTTCAGCACCACTAAAGATATTACTGTTCTCAAGATTATTGGTTTTCTTTTTTTTTTCATCTACACTGAACAACGGCATTATCACAATAATCATATGCTATTTTAATGATGGTGTAAGTTTATTGGCATTCTGCTTTTCAGGTGGGAGAACTCAAACTGAAGCTCTCTGCCCTGAAGATAAAATAACAAGCTTTTCTCTCTATTGCTGTGCACGTTGGTATTCTGAAGGAGGCATGCTGAGAGAAACTGCCCTTTCCTAAAGCAAATGCTAGACGGTTCAGGAAAAGGTCCCAGGTCCTCAGAAATCTCAGCTTCTCTAATAAGGGAGCTGAGGGATGTAAATAGAAGGCCACAAGCAGCCACCGGGAACAGTGTTTCCTCATAGAGAATTAGTACTTTGCACTAGGATTCTTTGCCTTCTTTTAACATTATGACATACTCAGGTTTCCAAGAAATACAACATATGGCGTACTTCATAAAAATACCTATTACTATTTCTGTACAGAGTTCTGTCCTGGGAACTCCTCTAGGAACTGGGATGACAATCTAGATTATAAGGAAGAGTAGAATATTTTCTCTTATGATTCTGTGTGTCAGAGTCACAGAAGGAGCTAGGTGGCACCATCAACCTAGTAATTTTAGAAGAACTTAAGACAGGTACTGTTTACAAAAGTGTATATATAATCACAAAGTAGGGCTACTGAAGTACTCTGGTGATCTAACAGTAAGGCACCAAAAGGGAAAGAGTACTAGAACCCTCAGAAAGAGATGTGAGGAGAGATCCACATGACCACCCAGGGATTCAACCTACTCTAGAATATCCAGAGAGTGGGTTTACTCATTTCTCTCCCTTCCTCTAGTCTCCAGCCAGTGCTCTTGCATGGCTGCATATGATTAGAATCCAAGAGAGAGAAAAGGAAAATCAGTGAGCTAGTTCTGATAGATCTGCCTCTTGGACAGAGAGCAGATCAGAGAAGGCAGAAGAGCAGATCTGAAAGGCCAAACTGAAGTTCACCAAACAGTCTAGTTTCCAGTTGACTACCCCACCTACTACTGCTAAGCAACCTTTAAATTCCTAGGAAAAGATCATAATGAGCTCAGGCTAACCTTCCATGCATCCAGCTCCAGGACCTTTTCCTGAATCCAATGATCCTGCCCCTATGTTAGAGGCAGTCACTGTGTATCTTCTAAGGTTGACATCTCCCACCTGTTTATTTTCAAATTATCCCTACTGCCACTCTACCACTACTTTCTATTTACTACACAGCTTTTTAGAGTTGAAGAAGATATATTTTTCACTGGCTCTTACCAGCATCTAGAATTTTTAGGTGATTGCAGTTGTAACTCCTCATGGTCCCATCAATATGTGATTTCCCCAAGAGATGAATTATTCTTTTTAGTAGACCCTAACTTTAATATCTGGTCACTAGACTGGAAGTCCCATGAGGGAAGAATTAATATTAGGTATGTTTTTGCATGTTTAACCACTTTTCTCAGTCAATAAGGAATGTAAGGAGTCAATATATCTTTTAAAAATAACAATGAATATGAAATTCCCAAGCTCCACTTTTTTCATCTTTAATAATAAGAAGAATTCACCCGAATGAAACCTATTTGCATTTGTTCAGGGGTAGTGAAATCTCTTTTCACCTCACTATCAAGGCCTCTATATTAATACATATTTCTATAAAATAGAATTGGAGATAAAATTTACTTGCTAAGAACTTATGGCAGGGTGCAATCCCATGGCAGCAAGGGTGAGGGAGGGAAGAAGATATGTATTTCCCAATTATCCAAAGTTCTGCTAAAAAGCATAGTCATGAAACAGTTATTTAGAACATGTAGCCAAGATTATTCAGAGACTTGGGGCCTTGTAACAGTTGCCTAGGGGAAGAAAAGAGAAGAATTTATCTTTGTTTCTTGATTTTGTCCTCCTTTTTCCTCAGAGGCCCACAGTTAATCACAGGCATATTAACTCTTCCACAAACCTCCAGGTTTTGTCAACTAGACACTTTTGGAAGCTACTAGGGAAGCCAGGTCTCATGTCCTACAATACGATCCCTTAACTATGTCCAGAGTGATGGGAAGCCAGAGACTCTTTAGACTGACTTGTGTTTGGCCTGAGTTCTTTCTCTGCTGAAGGTCTCATTGTATAGGAGCCAAGGGGAGCCAAGGTAGAAACTGACCTTCATCCTGCGGCCACATTGTCACAAACATAGGCCGCCGTGTTGGCAGTTGCATTGAGCAAGTGGTTCAGTGCCTAGAGATGAGTTCTTTATCAATTAACTGTGGAACAAAATCTGAGGAACATCATACATTGGGCCACTCAGATCCACACACATACTCTATGGTATCTGGCTTTATAGTAAAATGAAAGGACTAGTTATTTGCTTTACTTCTTTCTGAACAGAGAGGAACAAATCCAATCCTTTAAGTATCAGAGGAAGATACCAGGTTTTAAAGGCATTTGTAATCACAACTTTACAGCTCTTTCCTCGAAGTTCTCTTTTCCAGGATAGGCTACTTCCACCCACCTCCCCCCTCTACCAGATTCATTCATTCTAATATCGATATGTAAATTTAGCCTATTTTGAGCTGGAATAAGAATCAACAAAATTAGTACTGTTTTCATGAATAAGCTCTAGAGATGAGGTATATTTTAATTTATCTTACTTCTGAAGAGAAAATTAATAAATGATAGCACATTTGTGCTCTGTGATTGATACTCCAATGGCAAATGGTCTAAATAGAATAGTATTACTAAAGTAATCTTTGTTTCCCTTCAGAATTCTTCCAAAATTGCAGGAAAACTTGACACTGAGCCTGGTGACAATTCTACTAATAACTGTGTCCATGAAACACTTATCTTCCTGAAAGATAGCATAATCTAGGAAATAAAAAGCAATTTTGAGATGCACCTTGTTCTGAAGATTACTGACTTATTTTTTTAAAATTCTTTTTTCTATAAGCTCATCAAAATGTTTTATTCCTTTTTTTTTAAATTTTATGCATTGGTTTAGTTCTACTTGTGTGTGTACATGTCTGTATTATGTTAGTCACCATACAGTACATCATTAGTTTTTGATGTAATGTTACATGACCCATTGTTTATGTGTAACAACCAGTGCCCATCAATCTGTGCACTCCTTAATGTCCATCACTAGCCTGGTGATGGATAGTTCTACTTTTTCTGCATATGTGGGATGCCATACAAATTTCTCTAGAAAAAGAAGTATTCCTTTCTTTCTCTGTCCTTTTACTGTACTCTGTCTTGGAACTAATTCAATTCAATCCACATGGAGGTAATTCCAGAACTCCACTAAAACTGCTCTTGCAGTGATGACCTGTGTCATTTTACCTGGAAATATCAGATGCAGGTAATGGAACTGATTAAAATATTCCTTTTTAAAATATTGTCTTCACTTAACTTTCAGGATACAACACATTCCTAGCTATATTTTTTACTTCAAAAGCACTTATGTTCAGTATCATTGACAGTTCTTGCTCCCCTGACAATCTTCTACTAGAGTATTTCATTTTTGTCAGCTCTTCTCTTTTCTTTCTCTTCACCCATATACCTACATTAACTCATTAAATCTCATTTTATTTTTTTAAGATTTTATTTATTTGACAGAGAGATCACAAGTAGGCAGAGATGCAGGCAGAGAGAGAGAGGAGGAAACAGGATCCCAGGACCCTGAGATCATGACATGAGCTGAAAGCAGAGGCTTTAACCCACTGAGCCACCCAGGCACCCATTCAATCCCATTTTAGAAGAAAAAGTACTATTCATAGTCTGATGTCTTCTAAATTTATATCCCTAGTCTAGACCTTTATCCTGAACTGCCTACCCATTATATCCAATTGCCTTCCCACATTTCTACTTCATATCTAAAAGGCATCTCATACTTTATCTGCTCCCCAAAACATTTTTTTTCTCTCCATCTAAAGCTTTCCTTCCCCAGTTTCCTCAATAAATCCCACTGTTCCTTCAGGTAGACTGGCTAAAAAAATAACAATCCTCTTTAATTCTTTTCCTTCCAAGCAGTCTTCAATCTATAAGCAAATATTCCTGCATTAACCTTTAAACAATATCCTGAATCACTTTTCTTGATGCTACTATTGCCACTATACTGATCCAGGACACCATCCCATTTTCCTTGGACTACTGCATTGAACTCATAATCTTGCCTCAATAAAGTACATGCTCTCTCTATAGAAGTCAGTGATCCTTTTAAACCCAGATCAGATTACATTGCCCTCCTGCTCTCAACATGTCAAGAGCTCCCATAATACTTAGAATAATTCCAAAGCCTCTAGCCCTTCCACACTCATTGCTTTCCATATCCCTTTCACAAGGCTCAGGACACACACTCTTGTAGCTGGTACGTGTCAAGGTTAACTCCTACTTTATGGCTTCACTCTTGCCATCCACCTGAAAGTTTTTCCCTTACATGGCCTTTTCCTCTCATAACTGAAATATCAGTTTCTCCGATTGCCCTTCCTTCAACACCCTACCATTATCCTCAGTTGCTTTCTGTTTCCTTTTACAGCTTATTTATATTAATGGCTTAATATGCTTAAGAAAATTTATGATTACCTCACATTTAGCATTTTTAATGGTTTATTTTCTCTCTCTTTCACTGTAAGTTGTGAAAAGATCAACTGTTCCTGACACATAGAAGTGCTTGGTAAACATTTGTTAGGTGGATAAATGACTTTCATTTGCTGACTTCACTGACAGCATGGCACCCTAAGATACTGTTCACAGAAACTGTTTATTGTCACTTTTGCTTGAATTATGTCTTATCAGAGCAAACTGTCCCCAAAGAAGTCCTATTAGTCGTTGCTAGCATGGTGACCTTCCTCTACCCATTAAATCTCTTAAAAAACAATAGTATGCCAAATTTCCTTTTAAGAAAAAGGTAGGAATCCCCCCTTTTACTCATCCCTATCATTTTTTATCAGAACAGAATACAGAAACATGACTCATGCCACCTGCTTCTTTCCTAAGACGTTGGCAAATAAGTAAAAGTTCGTAATGTTCTTGTTTTACTAAATTTTCTAGGCTACCCCTCTCTTCCAGGGCCTTTAATTGATACAGAAGAAATTTAATTGACTACATTTTGCATTTAAAACATAATGCATGACTATAGGATCAACCATAAATCAACTTCTAACTGGAGAATTTTCTTATAGGTGTCCAAAATGTTTTCTTACTGAACATTTTAAGCACATAACTAAGCACATTTTAAACCTAGTGTTTTTGTCACACTTTATTAACACTCCATGGAAGTTCCAGAAATTATTCATTTTAGTCAAATATGTGTAAATCAATTCAAATCAATGCAGAAGAGAGCTTTATTTAAAGAAATGGTACAGTGAATCCCTTTTAAAGACATATTTTATTAAGTGAATCATTAGTCCCTCAAATGTCTTATTTTAAATTCTAGATTCTCATTTATTAGGTTTATTTATCATAGATTGTCTTGCTTCTCCTATTTTAGCCAAATTTCTCCAGTCTAATATATATATAATTTTTTTTGCTTGAATCTTCTCTAAGAAATAAAGACATTTTTTAGTTTGATGAGTATTTTATCTTAAATTGATACCATAACTGGCACACTTCTGTGACTGAATTCTCCTAAGGGGTAATTCTTTGGTTACATTCAAACATTTTCTCAATCATCATTATCTGACTTAATTAAAACCCCCCAAACTCATGTACTTTTAATTTTACTTTTATGTTTTATTATGTTAAAGCTTAAACATATGCAAAAATACTTACGTTTTTATCTATAAACTGTAATTTCTCAACATTAGTGGTATTGAAAATTTTAGACTTAATAATTCTTTATGTGTGGGTGGGAGGGGAGAAGACTATCCTTTGCATTTTAGCATGTTTAAGAGGATCCTTGGCCTTACCTTTTGAGGCCAGTACTCCTTGCTTCCCAGTCACAACAATTAAAAATATCTCCAGACCTTGCCATATGTTCATTGGGAGACAAAATCAACACCAGATAAAAACTGGTGCAAAGCCTATTCACTCCCCCTACCTCCCACATACCATATTATTCAATCCATAAATTCTCTGGTCTATTATCTATCTATCTATCATATATCATCTATCTATCATATATCCATCTGATAATAACTTTTTAAAATCAAAACACCATTACCACACCTAAAAATCTGCAATAGGAATTCCTCCTTTATCATTATATAGCCAGCCCCCTTTTTAAATCCCATTATGTCATAAATGCCATGTTTCTCTTTGTGAATTCTTCATATTCTTTTGTCTCTTTTCTTTCTTGCCCTCCATATAGTGATATAACAGATGATGAGAGGTACATAGATAGAAAATATATCTTTACACTACACACACAGAGAATATATACATGTATACAATACAGGCACAGGCACACACACGTATGTGTGCGAGTATTGGTATGAGTGGGTGAATATAGTTAGTTTAAATTATAGTACAAATAAGGTAAACATAGTTAATTTCAAGACCTTTCTTAAAATACAGTTGATGTACAATATCCTCTTAGTTTCAGGTGTATATCATAGTGTTTCAATATTTTTATACATTACAAAATGATCCCCACAACAAGTCTAGTTACCACCCATCATCATACAACATTATTATAATATTATTGACCATTTCTCTTTGCAGTAAATTATAATTTTAAGATTTTAAATTTTGGGTTTAATATTCATCATTCTCTCGGTTTTCCTGATAAGTTATATATTGAAGAAATTGCTTTTTTTTTCCCCTGTAGAATTTCCCAAAGACTAGATTTGTTAATCATATCTCCACAGAATTATAGGAAATTCTGTTATCTTTGGTACTTCCTCATAGTTGAATATAGAATATGATCATATTCAAGTTCAAAAAAATTTTTTCAAGATTTTATTTACTTATTTGAGAGAGAGAGAGAGCACAGGCAGGAGGGAAGGGAGAGGAAGAAGCTGACTTCCTGCTGACAGGGAACCCGATGCAGGGCTCCATACAAGGACCCTGGGATCATGACCTGAGCCAAAGGCAATTACTTAACCAATGAGCCACACAGGTGCTCCCCAAGTTCAAAATATGATGATAAGATGATTTTCAGTTTTGTGTCCTTCCAATACAGGGTTCAGGATGCTTGAATCTTTCTCTTTTTGGAATGTTAGGAATTACTGATGTTCAATGCCCAGATCCTTTAATTCTTGAAGGGAGCAAAATGATGATATTCTTTCTAATATTCGTCCATCAACTTATTAGCTGGAAAACTTCTATGAATTGAGACTTACTTCATCTGCTATTGAACTGCTCAGGGATGGAGACTATACAGAAAAGGCAGGTTAAATGACAATTTTTCTGGTTTATTGACTAGTTTTCACAATAATAGCTAAAGTCAGTAAAATATTTCAATAGTGACAGATTAGGTTTTTTATGTTTTTATATTATGTAATTATAGATTAAACATGTTTGATGCACTTTAATCTATTATACTTATTGTTTTTTAATACTTAAGATTTTTCTTATTTTTTTTTCCCAAGGGATTCTCTTCAAACTGATTCCTGAATACTTTTGACATGATCCAAGAGTCTTTGAAAACTTCATTTTTTTTTTTAGATTGCACATATGAGATCATATGGTATTGTCTTGTCTATTTCTAATGTTTCAGCCATTTTTTTCCAAGGATAAAAGAGCATAAATTCTTATTGCAACTTAAAGAACGGTTTGGTACCAATTCAATTTCCCTAATCTATGAAATGCATATGGTGTATAAATTGATGAGTCATTGTTTACTTTAAAAAAATCTCAAAATATGCTGATGAAAATCACTAGCTCTGTAAACTTTCCACACTACTTAATCTCTTTGAGCTCTTTTTTTGTCTCCAAAATGAGAACATTATATTGATCTGTTTTATATAATGATGTTTAACCTGTTCAGTGCATCTTATCATTTCCATGTATCCGTGTATTTTCTAGAGCATGGACACAATAAATAATCTTAGTTGCCATTATTCTCATTTTCTAATTGATCTTCATCTGTAAGGCAAATTTACCTCTTTCCTCTCAAAACTATATAAGGTATAATTATTTTGGTGGTGGACATCATATTACCTGTCTACCCCATGGCAATTTGTGTCTGCAACACAGAAACTACAGATCTATTATATTACCATGGAAAGGATGAAAAGCTGCACTATAAAGGAATGATACCTGATCATTTTTTTTCTCACTTGTTCCTAACATCACTTATTATCTTGTTTACTTTCCTTTTGTACTGCTGTGCACTGATAGTTTCAATGATTCTTTCATGATAACTTTCCAAACCCTCTTCTTGGTCAGTGTGCTGAATAATTCTTCCATTTACCACCTACTCTCTTGGCTTTATTTCCATCTCCTAGAGAAAAGAAAATTTATCTTGAACTCTAGAAGCCATCTGTCTGTCTGGATTATAAACCAGATGATTTGTCACAAGAATCTTTGGGGAGGAATAGAGTGGTTGTGATTTTTGAGACTGAGTATTATACCAATTTAAATAGGTGAGACCACTTGCCCTGTATTCTTACTTATTCCATCAATAAGAGTACTTTGAATTTTTGCAGACTGAGAAACACTCTCTGGTTGAGTGACACCTTTAGGAAAACCAATATCTCAGTTCAGAGATTCCATTGCCAAGAAAGAATAATAATAAAAAAATTTAAAATAAAACAAAACAAAACAAACCTAATACCTGTCTTTATGTGGACTCAGCACATGCCTTGTTCTCAGCCATGCACAAACTAAACAGATTTAATTGCCTTTTTCTATGTCAAAAACCAGCCTGTCCAGAGGGACGCAATATGAGAAGCTTGTACAGGAACATTTTACGCTGTATCTGTTCCTGGAGCAATGGTGCTTGTGTTTCCAGGGCTGTCAATTAAGCATATTTTTTCCCCAGCACATATTCATTAAGACACAGTTGCCAACTTCATTGCCACTGAATTTTTTATTATATATATTAGTTCTGGTTGAAGGACAATTTAGGAGTGTTTTTATGGGGAATAAAGAAGACCTCTGGTTGGAAGATTTTTCTATTATTTATTATGTTATACTAGCAGGACAAAATGGCTTTGTGCCCCTAATGAACACTCTTATCTGCATTAACTTAGTCTGATCCTTTGAATATCTTTTTTGTGTAATGTTCTATTAACACAGAAACTGTTCATACACACATCAAATTATATTTATTGGCCTTGCATTGATGATATATTGCTAGCTATTAGACAGTAGGGGTGGGAATATGCAGCAAATGACCAAAGGGATTTTGTAACAAAAAATCCACTAAAAAAGTAAATCAAGTTCTCTGTCCAGATGGTCATAGGGGTGGAAACAGAGAAAGTCAAGAAAGAGAAAAAGTGACCCAAAAAGAGAGAGGGTGTGTGTGTGTTTAAGCACGAAACAGTGACCCAAAAAGAGAGAGAGAGTGTGTGTGTTTAAGAATGAAACAGGTATATGAGGATATCTTAAAATGCAGCTGATTGTCTTCTAGTCCTATCTCTATGAACTTTGTCCCCATCCCAAGAGAGTAGAGGAAAAATATACTGCTCAATGATGGATTGTGACCTAAATTTGGGTACAAGACAGCATTCAACCTTAAACCGATGAAGAACGATGCCCACAAGTGATCATGGGTCAAAAACTGCAGAGCATACACACAGGCTAAAATTCCCTGAGTGGTGAATCACATGATCAACTCAGAATTTGTCAGTTACTGTGACAGTGACCAAGAACTTCCACAGAACTACCATTGGAAAGGACAAAGGAAAAACATACCACTAGGACGTTTGGTTTTTGAGACCATGTGACAATTTCTGTAGCTCCTAGGATATTTCCTCCTCTGTGCTCTGAGTCGTACTGTTGTAGAGCAGACTCCCTAACAGCTATAAGCATGAAGGTGGTTCATCAGGGATTGTTCTTGGCACCTGGATGTGTGAAAGAGAAGGAAAGGAAGCAGCACTGGGCAGAAAGAGGAATTCAGCTGTAATATAATATCCACAGACACCTCAGCTGACAGTGTGGTTCATTCTGACCTAGTGTGATGTCTGATAGTTATATGGAGCTGTGGTGGGAGAGATAGCTGTTGATAATCCCAAACTGATGTCATTTGATGTGAGCAGTGAAGGGCTTGCAGCCTTGGATAATGCAACTCTCTTCATCTGAGACAGTACCCTAAGGAGTCTGGCAGCTGTGGGGTTTAGTTCTGGACAGCACTTCAAGCAGATGGGGAGATTCTGGGCACTGTATCACATCTTATACAACAGTGGAAATGACAGTTTTCTCAAAGTGTTGTTGTGATAATTAAATTTAACCAACTAACTTCAGGGCATATGGCAAGGGCTCAGTAAATCATATTTAAATTATTCTTTCTTAAAAACTCAAGAAGCACATTTTGAAATCTTTTGATATGTATAAAGACTTGTGAAAGGGATTTCTGCTATTTTATACTTCTAGCCTCTTTGAGTTAGAACAAAAATTTTGATTAATAATTTTTTCACCTAACCTTTGCAACAGTTGTAATGTAGGTATTATGTGATCCCATTTTACAGGAATCTGAGACTAAGATTAATTTAAAAATATTTTAAAAACATCTCTGTACAAAATATTTGTAAAAAAAAAATGGTTGCACATGTCAACTATAAAGAACCAAAGATTGTGGGTGCCTGGGTGGCTCACTGGGTTAAAGCCTCTGCTCTGCTTTCGGCTCAGGTCATTGATCTCAGGGATCGAGGCCTGCGTCTGGCTCTCTCATCAGTGGGGAGCCTGTTTCCTCCGCTCTCTCTGCCTGCCTCTCATAAATAATAACCAAAGATTTTATATAATGGTTTGGTTTTTTTTTCTAAGCTTGAATGACAGCAAGACTTATGATCAGAAGATCTGGCCTAATCATGGACCCTTCCCCTTATGAGCTTTATGATTTTGGCACACTCTACACTTTTTATTCGTATTCCTTAGTTATAGGTATGACTTGCATTTCCAGGCTCTATGAGCCATGTTTATCAGAAGTGTCTCTTACTACAAGTGAGGTATGAAGAGATACTTTAAAGGCAAAGTAAAGAAACATAAGAAATGCATTCAGTGGTAAGAGTGTTCAGATACTATCTGAAAACAGCATTTTGTGACTAGAGCAAACAATGTCAGACATGAACTTCCAGAGAGAGGTAAGAAGGAATAGGAAAGAAATATAACATTTTATGCCCAGACCTGAATCTTGGACTTGAAGTTATAGTCAGTGATGATGCATTGAAAGTTAAATAGGAGAGAAGTTATATGAATGTTGAGTTGTAGGACTGTCACTCTAGAAACAGGTGGCTGCTAGAGAAGAAGAGAAAAATATGGAGGTGGAAATTCTATTCAGAATCTTAGGTTAGAAGTACTGAGAGATTAAAAGCAGAAAAAGTATGATAGTGCATATATAGAGAAGGGTTTAAGTGTAAGAAATATTAGAGGTAAAGTAAATATGAACTTGGTAAAACTCACCATTTATTGGTTTACTTAACAAAGTAAAGTAGTACTCTGTAACAATAACTTTATGAATCCCTGGAGATTACTCCATCGTTGGATAGAGAAAAATGTACAAAATAATTTCTAATCATTACTAATATTTTGAAGAAAACTAAAGGCCTATATGCATTAAACCTTTATTCTACTACTTTGCTGCCTTAACTTGTCTGCCTTAAAAAGAATCTCTATTAGTCCCATTTTTCCTCTTTTTTGACTTTCTCACTTACTTTGATATCTTTTATCCAGGATTAATATGTGTATTAATTCTAGTTTCAAAGTAATCCTAAGGGCTAAAAGAAATAATCCCATAATTTCTATTGTTTAACTCATTAAGATTTTAATACTTATTCACATAATAATCCGATGTGGGTATTCCTGGTTGATGAAAGCATTCTACTTGGACGCTCCTCAGGACACTTCCACCCTTCTGGCTATATTCAGCTCTAGGCTCTCAGATCTATGCATTCAGCTAACTGAGAAAATAATGGGAAAGAAAAGGGAGGTTGTTATGGGGTGTGAAGGAAATAACATACATCATTTCTATTCTTACACCATTAGGCATAAATCAATCAGATAGCCATACCAAAATGCAAACGAAGCTAAGAAAAGTAAGTCAGACTCATGGCAAAAACATAAGTGGATGGGTTTGACAAAAAATTAGTCTCTGAGATATTTGCCTCTGGTTATGATAGATTAACCAGTACCATAATTAACTAGTGCCTCAAATTCATTAACTAGAACCTCAGTTATTCTTTGACAGAGACCCTGGGTAAAAGCAGAAATTGGAATATCAAAGTACAAGGATGATTTACCTGCTGATAACTGAAGGGGGGGTCAGATTTTGGAGTTTGAGTATGCTCAAGGTGGATTAAAGAAAAATCACCCTTTAATAGATCTTAACACAATCCAGAAACTTTATGATACAGTTTATTTTAATGATGCCCAGATTCAATCACACTCAATAGACATATAAAGAAATGACAAAATATAATCTAAAATTAAGGAAAAATGTCATCAGCAAAATGCAAATCAAAACTAGAATAAGATATCATCTCACACCTGCTAGAATAACTATTATCGAAAAGACAAGATATATGTATTGACAAGGATTTGGAGAAAAGGAAACCTTTATACACTGTTGGCAGGTATGTAGATTGGTAGAGCCATTATGAAAAACACTATGGAGGGGTGCCTGGGTGGCTTAGTCATTAGGCATCTGCCTTCAGCTCAGGTCATGATCCCAGAATCCCAGGATCGAGCCCTGCATCGGCCCCCTGATCGGCAGGAGGCCTGCTTCTCCCTCTCTCACCTACCCTGCTTGTGTTCCCTCTCTATCTGTGTTTCTCTCTGTCAAATAAAGAAACAAAATGTTTAAAATAATAAAAAAAAAAGAAAAACACTATGAAGGTTCTTCAAAAATTTAAAAATATCTTCAACAGATATCTGCATTCATATGTTCATTGTAGTACTATTCACAATTGCTAAGACATGAAAACAATATGTCTAGTGACAGATAAATGGATAAAGAAAATCTTTATAAAATTTATGAATATTTATAATATTTTTGAAAGGGAATATTATTCAGCCATGAGAAAGAAAGAAATCCTGCCACTTGCAAAAACATGCATGAGCCTAGAGGATATTATGTTAATGAAATAAGCCAGACACAGAAAGATGAATACTATATGAGCTCACCTACATGTGAAATCTAAAAATATTAAACTCAAAGAGCCAAAGAGTAGACTGGTGATTGCCAAGGGCTAGGGGAAAGGGGAAACAAGAAGCTGATGGTCAAAGGGTACAAACGTTCAGTTTTAAGATAAGTTCTAGGGAAAAATATTTGAAATTCTCATGGCAGAAAAACTTACCCAAACTGATGAAAAATTTAAAATAAATATCCAAAAATCTGACTACCTCAGAAAGAAAATTTACTGAGCAAAGTTCAAGATAACTTTACAGTTCTTTTTGACTTTAGATTGTACATTAATAAGTACATACAAACACAGGAGTGTTCAAAATTTTCTTGAAAAAGTTTTATTTCATTATGTTTAATTTCATGAGGAGTTATGTTCTTATGTGTGCCTTTGCACTCAATTTTTAAAGTTTACTTCTATAATGTTATTTATTTAACTTTATTTTTAAATATATAAAATACTGGTATGCTTCAAAAATCAAAGCCTATGCCTGTATCAATTCATTCTTCCCATGACAACAGTAACCTAGACTCTGTGCATCTCAGAATACATGAATTTTTTAAAAGGCAAATTCTTCATATATTCAGAGAAAGAAGAGGCTAGGAATTCTATCTTAACTAAGATTTGTATTATTTTTATTAAAAAGACATGAGTAGGATAATAAATGGGTATAAAGAGAAAATAAAGGAATATTATAAATAACTCCATGTCCACAACTTTGGTGACCTAGATTGATGGACCAATTCCTAGAGTTGGTCCATCTAAAATTCACATCTAAGTTCACATCCGTCTAAAATTCACACATACAAAAAACCCTACAGCTAACATCATATGTAATAATCAAAATTAGATGCTTTCTCTAAGATGACAAGCAAAGCAAAGGTGTCCTCTCTCACTGTTCTTATTCAAATTGTACTGAAAGAATTAATGTAATAAAATGAAAATGTAAATAAAAGATAAACAGGGAAGGCAGAGAAAGATTTCTATATTATCTATATAGGAAATCATAGTTAACAATAACAAGTCAATAGCTGATAAAAATTGTTGCAAGATATAAGAATAATATGCAAAAATCACCTTTCTTATATACAAGGAATAATTTGAATTAGAAATTTAAAACACAATACCATTTACATTAGCACCTCAAAAGTAAATATTTAAGTATAAACCTAAAAAAATATGCACAAGACCTAGATGAGGAAAATTATGAAACTCTGATGAAAGAAAACAAAGAACTAAATAAATGGAGAGATTTCCATGTACATGGATAGGAAGGCACAATATTTCTGAGATGTCAGTTCTTCACAACCTGATCTATACAAAAGACCCAGAATAACTAACACAGTATTGGAGCACAGAAAAAAGACCAGTGGTTCCAGGGGTTCGGGTCAATGGGATAAAGAATAGGTGGAACACAGGAGATTATTATTAGGGCAGCGGAAACTATTTCATAGGATACTATAATGGTGAATACATGCTGCTTTACACTGAAGGTTTGTAGTCACCCAAAATTGATAGATAAATTGAAACTTAATCTGATGTGATAGTATTTGGAGGTGGAGCTTCCAGGGATGATTGAGGCATGAGGGTCATGAACAGGATTAGTGCCTTATAAATAAAAAGTCCCGGAGAGCTCCCTTACCCCTTCTGCCATGTGAGATTACAGGGAGAAGACATTCACCTATGTATCAGGAAGCGGGTCTTGACCAGACACAAATGTGCTACCACCTTGATTTTGAACTTCTTAGCCTCTAGAACTGAACTGTGGGAAATAAGTTTCTATTGTTTGTAAAACACCCTGTGTACAGCATTCCAGGTGAATTAAGACACATTATGCATTTTTCAAAAATGTATAGAATGTACATGAAATGTATAACACAAATGGTGAACTCTTATGTAAACTGCAGACTTTTGTTAATAACAACAAATCAATATTAGCTCGTTAATTGGAACAAATATATTACACTAATGCAAGGTGTTAAGAAGAGGAGAAAACTGGGAATGGGGAGAAGTGAGGAACTCTATGGGAACTCAGTAATTTTTGCTCATTTCTGTAAATATAAGATTGCTAGAAAATAAAGCTTATTAAATTAAAAACAACTAATTTTTAGGAGTTTGGGGCTTTTTGTGCTTTTGTGATGACTTTTTAAAGTTATGAAATGCTGATCTTTAGCAAAACTGAAACACTTGTTAGCACCATTTTACACATGTTGAAGATTATATTTTCATTACTTATTTTTTTGCTTTAGTTCTGAGTGTTTGCATGTTTAATTCAGTAATTGGGGACTTGGCCTTCAGAGAATTCTGTAAAAGCAGGGATTCAGTATTGGTGAATATGATACTGTGACTTTTTTTTTAGTCAATCCAAATCTTTATTCTATGAAAAAGAACAATATGTTACTTCCTCAGTTTGGTGTATGGCTTAGGGATGGTGTGTCCATGTTTGTACCCTGATGTTCTGGAGACACCCTTATGGGATGGCTGCTGCAGGTAAATGAATGGAAATAGCCTAGAGTACAAACACAATTGGCAATTCCTTATTCATTTGTTATTGTATAGCTGATTTTTACACATTGTCAAGATTTCTCAGAGTAAGCTGAAAGGGAATATTTTGTCAATCACTCAGAACATATTACAGGATAGTTTGGGGCATTGATTTCTTTCTCCTGTTGAGCTGTTGCTAAGTTGCCTTTTATGCTATTTTTTTTTTAAAGATTTTATTTATTTGACAGAGAGAAACACAGCCAGAGAGGGAACACAAGCAGGGGGAGTGAGAGAGGGAGAAGCAGGCTTCCCGCCGAGCAGGAAGCCCGATGTGGGACTCGATCCCGGGTCTCCGGGATCATGACCTGAGCCGAAGGCAGTTGCTTAATCAACTGAGCCACCCAGGCGCCCCCCTTTTATGCTATTTTACTAAATGCTTTGTTCCCATCAATTCACTCATACTAGAAATATGAATATGATTTTTTGCTTCCTAAAGAGAGTTGAAAAATTACAATGTATAGAAAAAATAGATATATTCCCAGAGTCATAAGCTACTTCAAAGTGGTGTGTTCCTTTGAAGATACAAAATATGAATTTTCTTTAGCTACTGACCTGGAAGAAAAATTGGGGCAGGTTAAATAATTTCCCTTCTTCTTGAAAGCAGGCTACCTAACATAATAGAACAATTACATCCATACAAAGAGATGAGTTATTGAAGTTATAATGATGATATTATTGTTATAATTTGTAAAACATTTATTTTGTGACAAATAAGTGTTCTACATGACTATGTCACTTAAAAACTTACCATTTACCCTTGAAATAATACTGTATGATCTTACACATCAGATAATTGAAGCTTCAGATGTTTATGGAAACTGTCTGTGGTCATAGGCTAATAAGGAATGAAATCAGGGTTTTAAATCATGTTGACTTATTTTCAGGTCAAAGATAGCAAAATGAATGGCACATTAGCTACAACAGATACACAAACAACCTATATGACTTACTGTAAAGAAATGTTTTTAATGGCCCCTCTGTACTTGTAGGGATACCTCAGGGGCTAGCATTTGACAAGGGTTAGAGATCTCCCTATTCCTATGAATTTCCTGTCAGAATAATCTGATCCTTTGCTTAACAACTTCTATGTAAGTCCATGGCTCACCTGAACAATTTCTATTGTAAAACATATTCTCCCTACTCAGATTTCATGGGCTGATTTACACTTCTTTTGTGTATTTACTAAAAAGAAAAATAAGTCAATTCTTGCCACTAAAGAAAACAAGATTTCATTTGGTTTATCAAACAGGATATGGTCTTTACTTTTATTTTTATTTATGTAGCTTTTAGGATTATAAGAACCCTACTACTTGTAATATAAGAATATGGAAAACTACAAAGAGGAAAATTTGGTTACTAATTCTATCAAACTGAAGATCACCATGAATATTTCTATTTTTTGGATGCATTTTAAAGACACAATGTGGTCATACAAGTAAACAAAAATCGTCCCCTCAGTAAAAAAAAAAAAAAAAAAAAAGTCTAGTTACACATAAGCCTGAAATTTTAATGTGTAAGTATATATGTTAAAATAGTATACATGCTTATTTTTAAAAAAAGGATAGGGCCAAAATGAGAATATTTAATTATAATTTTAGAAACAATTTCTCATCATACTCTTGATATATATGATAATTCCTTGTCATCCTTAGCTATACATTTATCCCAAGTCCAAATATCTGATTCTCTGCAGTCTGGCCAGGTAAGAAACCAGAGGTTAATACTCAGCTATCAAATAAATTGAGATGATAATCAAACTCTACAACTTTGAGAATATGAGGAGTTTAGTGATTTGATTTAACTGCTCTACAATAAGTATGCCTAATTCTTGGAAAACAAGATCAGTCACTTAAAATAACTTCCCTTATACACTATTTAGTTTGAGCATATGACAAAATCATTCTGATAAAAGGAGAGGAAAGGGAAGTGATGTCGGGTATCGGTTAGACTGTCTAGATGTGAAGGATTAGCCTGGGACTGGTTTCTGACTGATTAAAAAATATAACAGACTTTTCATGTAAGATGATGGGTTGAGCACACCTGGTTATCATATGTTCCATTTGAGACTGCAGTGAAATCATGATAAAAGGATAAAAATAATAATAACAACAAATAAAAGGAAGATGGTACCATTGCAAACAATTTTTAGAAAATAGATCACAAAGAAAAATTTCTAAATTAAGAAAGTTGGGGAAGACACTATATCTAAGAATATATAAGAAGATAGCTTAGTCAAGGAACCAATCTACAGATCTACAGACCAGTGTAGGCACAGAAACCAGATACTTCAAGTACTTCAGAGAAAGAGAAAAAAGTTTGATAAGCTTGAACGAAGGAGATGGAAAAGTTATCACCCACAGTCCTTGTCAACTCAGCACAGAGCCCAACAGGGGCTGGTTCTTACAACCCTGGGATCATGACCTGAGTCGAAATCAAGAGTCAGACTCTTAACAGATTGAGTTACTCAGGTGCCTCAATCCTAGTCAAGTTCTAATAACGTACTATAGAGCCATAAGGCTGGAATCTTCTAGTAAAATAAATAGTTTTCTTCTCCAGAGAAAAGAACACATAGAAAACTCTCTGAGAAGACAAGAATTAACCCAGCAGATGCTGGCTGAATCCTCAGGGCTGCAGGGCACTGGGGCCAGTAAACTACCCATCAACAGGACCAAGCCGTGTGTCCACAACTGTGTTTACAGCTATGAGGAACTAGTAGTGGTGTTTGAATGCTTCATGTTAAGACATTGACATTTACCTAGGCATTTGAAGAGTGATGAAATTCATTTATTCAAAAGAAATAATCAAATCCTAACACACGGCAGGCACTATTGTAGGCACTGGAGAAACAGTGGTAAACAGAAAAGCACAAATTCCTTCGGTCTCATGAAGCCTCATAAATAAATATTAAAAAATTATGAAATTTCAGAATTTAATAAGTGCTTTGGAGAAAAATACAGCAGAAAGGGAGAATAAAGGAAGGGAGTGATTGCAATTTTCAAGGCATAGTCATGGGAGTCCTTACTGAGAAGGTGGTATTTATGCGAAGACTTGGAGGACACATGAGAGTCGTTCAAGTGGCTATCTTAACAAAAAGGAAAAGAGTGGAAGTAAATAATAAAGGAAAACACTCTGAGGTTAGAATACACTTAAAATATTCAAAGGAAACATGATGGTATGCATGAAATGTAATAAACGCGCAGGTAAGTATTAGCAGATGAAGCATACAAGGATAAAACAAGGCTAGACCGTCTAAGATCATAGACATCATCGAAAAGACTGGCTTTATTACAAACAATAAAGTGCACAAACCTTAAGGATACATATCAGTGAATATTTACAAATAAATGTCCTGTGTAAACATCAATTAGCTCAAGATAAAAACAACAACAACAACAAAAACTTGCCTCTCACCCCACAGAGTCTCCTGTGCCCCTTTCCATTCAATTTCCCAAACCAGGAAACAAATATTCCAATTTCTTTCCATATAGATTAGTATTGTATACCCTTGAACATTATATAGATGTATGCAGTCCTCGAGCATGTGTTTTTGGTAGTCTGGTTCTTTAACTCAACATAAAACGATAGGGATAGTATGATTATATCATACTATCATATACTATGTCATACATATATCCTATTATTGTTGAATAGTCGTCCATTGTAGAGATGTAGTATATGGTCTGTTTCTTTTTATACTTTTGGGTTGTTTCTATGCTGGAGCTGCCAACATTCTAGTTCACAGCTCTTTAATGCGTGCCTTTCTCTTGAGCAAACACTTAAAAGTGGAATTACTGGGTCTTAGGGTAGGTGAGTGTTTAATTATATTGGAAATTATTCAAGAGATTGTATCATGGATCCCTGGGTGGCTCAGTGGGTTAAAGCCTCTGCCTTCGGCTCAGGTCATGATCTCAGGGTCCTGGGATTGAGCCCCACATCAAGCTTTCTGCTCAGCAGGGAGCCTGCTTCCCCTTCTGTGTCTGCCTCTCTGCCTTTTTGTGATCTGTCAAATAAATAATAAAATCTTTTTTTAAAAGAAGAGAGATTGTATCAGTTTACACTTCCACAAACAACGTGTGAAAGTTCCAGTCGCTCCACATCCTCATCCGTATTCAATATGGCCGTTCTCGATTTTGGTCATTTATCTGATGACTCACAATGCCAAACATCTTGTCAGAGTTAGCATTCAGAAATCTTTGTGAAGTCTGGCTTTGTGTGTGTGTGTGATATTTTTTTCCTACTTTAATTGGGATGTTTGAGTTTCATTATGGATTTATAGGATTCTTTATATATTCTGAGATTAGGCCCTTTTCAGATACATGTATTGCAAATATTTTCTTTCAACTTGAGGCTTGTGTTTTCAATTTCTTAATAGACGTTTTGGACTTGTTTTTAAGTTGCTGAAATTTTTATTATGAATGGGTTTGAATTTTGTCAAATCATTTTTCTTACCTATTAAAAATCAAATATTTGTTGATTTCCTAGTTTTTACAAAAATTTTATTTCTTGTTTGATTACATTATGATGAGAAAATATATTCTGTTATTATAATATTTTGAAATATATTGAGAGTTGTGTTTTGGCCCAGATATTTTCAAGTGCAATTAAAAATAATATGAGTGCTTCAGTTATTAGATGTAGTATTCTATAAATATCAATTATCTCAAATAGGTGAATAGTAGTGTTCAAATCTAAGGTCAGCACCAGTCAAGGACTTTTACTCTCACCATTTTTATTCAATATTGTACTAGAACCTCTAGCCAGTATAATAAAGTTTAAAAAAGGGTTCCTGGGTGGCTCAGTAGGTTGGGCGACTGCCTTCGGCTCAGGTCATGATCTTGGAGACCTGGGATCCAGCCCCACATCAGGCTCCCTGCTCGGCAGGAGGCCTGCTTCTCCCTCTCTTACTCCCCCTGCTTGTGTTCCCTCTCTAGCTGTGTTTCTCTCTGTTAAATAAATAAGTAATTAAAAAAAATAAATAAAGTTAAAAAAAAGAAATTAAAAATATATACAGGCATACCCTAGAGATATTGCAGGTTTGGTTCCAGACCACTACAATAAAATAAAGTGAGTCAAATGAACCTTCTGGTTTCCCAGTGCACATAAAAGTTATTATTACACTATACTGTAGTCTATTAAGTGTGCAATAGCATTATGTCTATAAAAAAGTGTACCTACCTTAATTAAAACACTTTATTGTTAAAAAATCTTAACCATGACCTATGTAATTTCAATCAGTAATTGCAATCACTGACCACGAATCACTGTAACAAATGTAATAATAATGAAAATTTTGAATATTACAATAATTAACAAGATATTACAGAGAGACATGAAGTCAGCAAATGTTGGAAAATGGCAACAACACATTTGCTCAGTGTAGAGTATAAAACTCCCAGAAGGCAACATAGCAGGAAATCTTTGCAACTTTTGCCCAGGCAGAACCCCTTTCTGGTGAGTCACCAAAATCACAAATCATAAAAGAAAAAAGTGATAAACTGGCTTCATCAAAATTAAAATCTTCTAATCTTCCAAAGATAATTGCAAAATAAAAATCAAGTCATAGGCTGAGGGAAAATATTGGCAACATAACAAAGAATTTGTATATAAGAGATAAAGAACTTTCAATAATAAGATAAGTAATTCAATTTAAAGATAGCAAGTAATATAACTAAGCACTTAAGAAAGAAGATACACAAATAACCAATGAGACATGAATAAGTGCTTAACATCACTAATAGTCAATGAAATGCAGATTAAATCCCCAATAAAATAGCAGTGCACACCAACTAGAATGACAAAAATTAAACAACTAGCAACATAAAGTATTGGTGAGCATATGGAACACCCAGAGTGCTCAATATTTGCTGGTAAAAAATGTAAAATAGAACAAGCACTTTGGAAAATATTTTGGCAATTTCTTATAAATTTAACAACTGCTAAGTATTTACCTGAGAGAAATAAAAATATGTGTGCACATAAAAATATCTAAGTAAATATTCATAAAACCCCAAATGGGAAACAATGAAGCTCTCGACAGATAAGTAGATACAGTAAACTAATCATACTTAATACATACAACTGAATACAGACAGTAGTCAAAAGGAGGAACAAACTACTGGCTACCTTCAACAATATAAGATGAATCTCAAAAACATACTGAATGAAAAAAATCAACACAAAAGAGTCGTACTGTACAATTCCAATGGCAGGAAAATATAGAAGAGCTAAACTAATCTGTACTCTTAGAAAGCAGATCAGTAGTGACCTTGAGCCAGAGGTTAGGGCAATTTACTATAAAAGATATGAGAGAACTTTAAAGTTGAGGGAACTATATCTTGATTGTGGTAGTACTTTCAAGGGTGTGTGCATTCATCAACAGTACCCTTAAAATAAAACATTTCATTACAAGAAAAATAAACTTTTAAAAAGTTGATTAAAAATAAAAGTCAAGCACTTAGTTTCCAATATTAATCACAGTCACAGAACATTCAGAACATGAGAATAATCATGTTTTTCTACTTATCTAAATATATCAGTAAGTCTGTTCCCCAGGCAGTTTCTAAACTATCGAATCTAAACCACAGGTATCAGATTGATTTACAAAGCATGAGGTTGAGATCAAAATCAAATATTTACTTAGATTTCTCACTGCAATCTCTGGTCTTCCAAGAGAACATGTGTACCCTATTTTTCCCATATCTGAATTTACAAAATTAGAAAAATTTTTTTTTTTATTCTTGGGCAAGTGTATTTATTTCATAATGAACTACTAAGAGAATAACATCAAGGGCCTAGTGTGCTTCAGATATAAACGTCACTATGAGGAAATGCCCAATGGTAGACATAGCTGAAAATTCACGAAATTTAGTATCATTTATAGTGAGTGTTCTTAGAAAACCTAATTCCCTCCTTGAGACAGAATTGCATCTATATATTCTATTCTGTTACCATCACTGGATATTCAGTTGTGGGGAAGGATGGATAATACTGAGTCTTAGGGCAGATTCCAAATTGCTGCTCTATTGTTACAAAGGAAGTTAGGAACAGGGATCATGGTGCTGAAAGTATTATACATAGTTTACTTTGAATGTGTTTAATACTTTTGTTTAAATCATTTATAATTATCACTACTGGCACTTTTGACTGGTTTAGGAGAAAGAAGGGAAGGGACAGTTTTGTGATTTCTTGGTATCATATGTGAAGAACAACTTTGGGCCAAAGTCATGGAAATTATAAAAAGGTGAGGAATTCAGGCTGTGTTGCTGTGGTCTGCAGCAATGAAGAAAAGGCTGTTTGGAATCTTATTTGGGCCTAGAATATACCTTCGGGCTGATCAGTAGAAATTCCATGGGTAGTGTCCAATAATGGTAAACACACAAAGAGCTGAAATATTGAAATGTAATTTATGTGTTGATTAAGCAATAGCAAACCAGTGTTCTTTAAACATTTTAAATTGCAGCCCATAGAGCAGAATGCATTTCACATGGCAACCTTCTATACACACCACATACATACACATACGCAAACATTTCACAAAACTTTGGTCATTCTTAAAAATGTAAAATATTTATTATTCTATCCTATTATATTTTAGAATATACCATGTTTTTACATAGATTTCCTTCCATCCCAGTAATTAAGAGTTCACAGTCTATTAAATTACTCTTTGAAAAACTGTGGGAAGGTAAAGAAAACTCTGAATCCTCTTCCTTTCCTTGGAAGGACACCAATCCTATGATAGGAGCCCCAACCCTATGACCTCATCTAAACCTATTCAACTCTCAAAGGTACCATCTTTAAATGTGATTACATTGAGGATTAGAGCTTCAATATATAAACTGGAGTGGGAGGGGCTCAAGCATCCTGTCCATAATAGCAGGTGATCTGATTCATCTTCTTTTTAATATGATAACTGAACCTCTGGGTAAATAGACTGATTACATTTACTAAAAGGAGAGTACTATTAAGTAATGTTCTTAATCAAAAACTTTGTGGCTGTCCACTGCTTATATTAAATAAATCTAGAATTTTTGTATTTATAAGGTGTAGCTCCCTGGAAAATGCCATGTAGTTTGTGTTATTAAAGGGCTAAAAACACTTCCCGCTGTGTGAGGTCATAACAGGAGTACCTCACCTGGAGAACTTACAAACTGAGCCATAGAGCATGCACTGATGTAGGAAGGAAAAACCCTCAATTTCTAGGATGACTCCATATTTCAAACTTCTTAACTGCCCATATCCCTGAAATTATTATTAGAGTTTGATGCTCAGTAAGATCTCTGATTTTTGTAAATCTGATCTGAGAATTCAATCCTTTGAATTATTTCAAGATACTATAATATAGAATCTAGAATATTCTTACATGCCAGCTTAACTAAATGCAATGTCATATATTCCTAAAGTATTTTAGTTAGTTGTAAATCATTATGGTAGACATCTACTATTTATTCCCGACCAGCATTTCGTCTCCCTTTTTAGTGGTAGCATACTTCTAGTCACTGAAGTTTGAAAGATGCCAGAACAGCCTCTCCTTACTTCCCCAAGAAATCCTTTTTGACATTGCACTAAGTGTGGCCTCAACCATGAGTTTACAGGAGGGGGACACTCTATACTTGCCGAAGGTTTGCGTTTTTCAAAAGTATCATCGTGCAGGTCCAACAGAAACAACAGGAACCTTTCATTTGCTTTGAAATAAAATTCTTTACTATGTTCTCTAGCTCTCTCTGAACTCTTGGTTACTCTTTACATGACTTTTCCACTTCACGTCTGTCATTCTGCATTTTTATTCTCTACTTAAACTCTTTTTGTTTCTGTTCCTCAGATTCGGCTGTCTATTGGTTTCTTCTGATGATTCACAGTCATCATGGTCCATTCTTCTGGACTTTCAATCTCATGATCTTTCAGCTTATATTCACTAACTGTTCTGCCCTCTGTTCATCTCTATTAAAACTCCCAAGAATGAACATCTAGCCCAAATATTCCCTCATCACCATTTACCACATTGTGCCAGTTGATCCCATATGCCATTGGCTATCCTGGGGAGAAGAAATGAGTTTGTCAAAATGAACATCAGCTGTGAATAAACAGGTTTAAGCACAAGCCCCTACTCTAGTCTGTTAATTATCGAGCCCTTGGATAGACTGTTGAAACTATCTAATCCAAATTTATTTTTCTGTAAAATGGGTGTAACAATGGGCATTTTATCATAAGAATATTGTGAGGATAAACGCGATTCTGGACATACATCACATTTGCTGACTACTGTTCTTGTTGCTGTCATCGCTGTTGCTATTATTGTTACAACAGAGCAGCTAAGTTGAGGCAGGTGCACAATCCAAATATGATGAGTGTCCAGAGTTCAGTCTGAGAGGCAGGACCTCCAGGCACTAAGGCGCATTTTATTAACAATTATACACATGTCCATTTTAATAGGAATTCTGTGTTGCCCCTTCATTATAACCACTTGCTTGTATATAGCTTCAAGTCCCCTGCGTCTCTTTTATTCTTTGTTCTCCCATAGGAAATTCCAGTTCGATTAAATCTGACTCTTGTTTCATTCCTGTCCTGGTCCTGTGCGGCTAAAAATGGCTGGAGAAGGAATGAGCAACAGTTTTCACATGAGGTTATGGTTTCTGGCTCTATATTTAGTAAACTTATAGAGTTTATAATAAACAACATAGTGAGAAAATGTTTTATTATCTTCTACAAGCATCTTACTAATTAATCATTCTAGCTATGTTGACAATTATACCACTACAGAAGGTATACATATATGTATACATGTATGTGTGTATATTAAGCTTCAACTGTGTTTCTTATCCATTTTTTTTCTGGTTAAATGGCACAAAGCACAATAAAATATAGTTTAAAAAGTAAAATTTGCCAAAATTATATAAAAGCTATTTTTCTTCTCTAAAGTTATTAAGAAAGATAGCTTGGAACTTTAGCATATGGGAAGAATCATATCCTAAGAATATGATACTTTTATAGAGTATAGTAAATACATCTTTTTAAGTGGATATGTTTTGGAAAACATTTATTAAATACTGAAACACTACTTAATAATATTATCTTCTTTGGAATTTAAAAATATAAAAATTTGTATAGAAAAAAGACAAAAAATCTGGCTATTATATGAAGTCCCTAAATAACAAAAGACAACTTTTCAACATAAAGATATATTACATCATTTATCTACTAATCTCATTTGCAATATTTTTATAGGAATAAATTATGGTCCCATATCAAGTATCAATGTGTAATTTATTAAGTCAGTGTGATCCAGGAGAAAATTACTTACATGGCCCTATTTAAATATTAGTGATGTATTAATTACAAAAATTGATAACTGACCATAAAATGGCAGTGTTTCTTAAACATTTCTCTAAGATTCACAATTACTTATCTAAATTTGTCTGTCAGTATTTTAAGTTGATAAATCATTTTTAGTAATTAGCTCTGGTAAATACACTGTATTTGAGAATACTTTTAAAAATACCATTCTTAGTTCATGAACACCAGATTATTTTTAAGATATCTTTTCTTATGTCAGATGATAAAAAAGAATATTAGTCCAAGACAAATAGTAATAGAGTAAATCAGTATTATAAAACTCCATTTAATTAAAACAAATTTAGAATATGTTGAAAACTTTACTATATAAGAATTATAAATGTTATATTTTAAATTTTGTTTTATAAAGCCATTTCCAAATTTTAAAATAAATCTATGTAAAAAACTGTAGAATTTTCAAAGGGAAAATTTTAACATGATTTCAATATATGAGCTAAACAAAGTGATAGCTATATTTTTTTCTTGTCTGTATAATCATTATTTTAAAATGTAGACCTATCTCAGTTGTCATTTTTTATTGGCATCTAATTTTTTATTAGTAACAACTAAACCCTTGACTAATATATATTCCTCAATAAAAAGCTCATAGTCATAAAAATATTCCACAATTTTAATAGGTCAAAATATATTCACACATATCCACTGAAATTGATCAGAGATGAAATCATATAATCTGGATTATTATTTAGGTCACATACAGTGACAAAGAATATTTTAAATTTCCATCTGTAGCTATAGCTTGAAAAATGCTTCCTCTTGCAAAATTTCTCAAGCTTTCCCACAAGTTTTCATCCAATTAAAGTATATATATTTTTACTGGTTTGGCAGTATAGGCTAACCAATTCCCATAAGTGTTTCCCCAAACTTTGTATTTTATTTAAATATTTATATATTTGCATTTTATTAACAATATACACATGTCCATTTTAATAGGAATTTTGTGTTGCCCCTTCATTATAACCACTTGCTTGTATATAGCTTCAAGTCCCCTGCGTCTCTTTTATTCTTTGTTCTCCCCTAGGAAATTCCAGTTCTGATTAAATCTGACTCTTGTTTCATTCCTGTCCTGGTCCTGTGCAGCTAAAAATGGCTGGAGAAGGAAGAAAGAAACGAAGGAAGGAAGGAAGGAAGGAAGGAAGGAAGGAAGGAAGGAAGGAAGGAAGGAAGGAAGGGAGGGAGGAAGGAAGGGAGGGAGAAAGGGAGGGAGGGAGGAAGGAGGGAGGCAAAGGAAAGGAAGGGAGGGAAGAAAGGAAGACAATCTCATGACTGTGCTGACTGATCTCATTTTAAATTTCTAATTCTTAATCTCAATTGGACTACTCCTGCAAGCTATCCATTCATTCTTCCACTATCCTAGAGAATGATTTTACACAACCTTTTTCCTCAGACGTCCAATACATCTCAGTATTTGGTATGGCCAAGAGTCCTACAGTAAACACACTACCTAGGGCTGGTTGATTTATTATTGACCCCATTATGCCCAACACTGACCCTAATCCATCTGGAAAATTGGTGCTCCTTTTTCAAGACATTTTACTAGCATATGTCAGAAGATTGTTGGAATAGATATGCATATCTACGATGAATGTGAGGTTAATGTACTTTTCAGAGTTGTGCAATGCACAATTTGCATAACTACAAGTAGCAGCTTAAACTACACTAATATGATCTTTTTTTAATGTAAGTCAAAATATAAGAAGAAAATAGAAGCATCTCTTTAAGAAAAAAAGATAACAAATCCCAAACCATAGAAG
Source organism: Spilogale gracilis (assembly GCA_004023965.1). Lineage (NCBI taxonomy): Eukaryota > Metazoa > Chordata > Mammalia > Carnivora > Mephitidae > Spilogale > Spilogale gracilis. The sequence goes on along the minus strand of PITA01011238.1, from coordinate 18,585 downwards.
GAAAAAACCAATTCAAATATTTGTCTCATTGGACAGGGGAGGAAAGAAAGGGACAAAATGAAGAAGTAAAATTATTTTGAGATTTTTCCTTGGGGCACTTGGATGGTTCAGTCATTAAGCATCTGCCTTCAGCTCAGGTCATGATCCCGTAGTCCCAGGATGGAGCCCCACATCAGGCTCCCTGCTCACCTGCTCGGTGGGAAGCTTGCTTCTTCCTCTCTCACTCCCCCTGCTTGTATTCCCTTTCTAGCTGTGTTTACCTCTGTCAAATAAATAAAATATTAAAAAAAATAAGATTTTGGTGGTGCCTGGGTGGCTCAGTTGGTTAAGTAACTGCCTTCAGCTCAGGTCGTCATCCCAGAGACGGGGAATCGAGCCCCACATTGGTCTCGCTGTTTGGTGGGAAGCCTGCTTCTTCCTCTATCACTCTCACTGCTTGTGTTCCCTCTATAGCTGTGTTTCCCTCTGTCAAATAAACAAAATCTTTAATAAAAAAAAGAAAGAGGCATTGAAAAAAAATAAGATTTTCTCTTGATTAAGGGTGCAGTGAAGGATTATATCATTTGGTAGAAAAAACTATGCAAATATAATTGATACCACATTTACAAATTAGATTATTATGTTTGCAATTAAAACAGTGAGGGAAGCAAAAGCAGTTATTAACAAAGAGAACTGTATTAACACTTTTCAAATAAACAAGAGAAAAAATGAAACTAATAGCAATCTGATTAAACCACAAAAAATTGGAAATTGCAAAAACAGGAATTAACAATGTAAAATTAATTTCAAAATACAAAGGTTATTAAATTGGATTAAAAACTAAAAGATAAATACTGTTTTATAATAAAACACTTAAAAAACAAAGTGATAAATCAAGACTTAGTGACAGATTGCTATAAAAACAGCTCTACTTATCTAAGCATGCTATCTCCATGCCTTTTGCTGTGTAACTTTGCAGCTCTTCCCACCAAGAAGTGGAATCTACTATCTCAGCTCTTGAATCGAAACTGTTCTTGGGACTTGCTTTGGTCATTTGAAATTGAAAGAAGTGACAGTGTGCCAATCTTGCATGCTTCTGAACTATCTTTTGGAAGCCTGCTACTATCCTGAAAAATTCCAGGCTAGCGTGCTGGAGGGTGAAAGACCACATAGAAAGAAGCCCAGTGTCTCATTTGAGGCCATTCTAGATGAAACTATAGTCAGCTATCTCCCAAACATTTGACAAAACCTATAATTGATGAGCAGTTTTGAGTAGAGAAGATAGTGTGCAAAAGATATGAACCACATATTCTGCTTGCAGCTAACAGCAAATACCTGAGTAGCTCAGTCAATGTAGAGGAACTACCCTGTTGTTTCATTAAAAAGAATATGTAGATTATTATCTTAAGCCAGTACATTCTGGGGTGTTTTACCATTGTTTCTGGGTAGTTTATATCAATAGCTAATCAATACATATTGAAAAATAAATAAGGGAGGTAAGGCATAAATACTATATAAAAGAAACAGGATTGGGAATATTAATATTGAACAAGATTAAAATTAAGTTTGAGAATAGTAAATAGGATAAAGAGTAATTTGATGATCAAAGGCATAATTAAGAGATACCATTAGTAAAAAGGCAGAAATTTCAAACACCACATTCTCTGATATTAAACCAATAAAACTAGAAATATTTTTAATTACAAAAAACCCCCACCAACTTGATGAGATTAATAAACAACTCCTGAGTAATGCTTAGGTCAAAGAGCAAATTAAAATAAAAATCCTAAACCATAGGGCACCTGGGTGACTTAGTTGGTTAAGCAACTGCCTTCGGCTCAGGTCATGATCCCGGAGACCTAGGATCGAGTCCCACATTGGGCTCCCTGCTCAGCAGGAAGCCTGCTTCTCCCTCTTTCACTCCCCCTGCTTATGTTCCCTCTCTGGCTGTGTTTCTCTCTGTCAAATAAATTAAATCTTAAAAAAAATCCTAAACCATTTATTAAGAAATTAAAAAGGATAATACTTTGCAACAAATCTAAGCACTAAGCAAAAGCACTATTTAGAAGATAAAAGGATAAGAAAGATAATCTTAATTGCCACAATTATTAAAGAAAAACAAGAACTAATGAATTCAGTATCCTTCTTGCAAGAGGATTAGGAGAAAAAACTAAACAAGTCAAAGGAAATCAGAAAGAATAAATTAATAAAAAGTTAAAATTAATGAAATAGAAAAAACAAATTAAAATATCTGCATATGAGTATTTAATGTTGACAAAGTAATTCAAAACACCACAGAAAGCATGAAGCAGTTAGTAAATGCTGTTGTCACACAGACTTTCCATTTGGAAGAAAAAAACAAATAGATAATTCTCTTATTCAATATAGAAACAATTCTACTTGAAGAAAAAAATCTTAGAAGGCTGTATCTACAAACATATGGTATGCTTCTTAGTCAAGACTGAAAATATAAAATCCATAAAATGCAGAAATAGAATAATACAAAGATTTTAAAACTTTATATAATGAAATATATCAAAACTTTGATAGAAATGAAATGGGTTTAGAAGAATATTTATAATTCATATCATAAACAGAGGAGTTAATATCTTTATGGTACTAAATGATAGTAATCCAAAAGAAAAAAAAATGGGCAAAAAATGTGAACAGATATTTCATGTCTAAGTCCAAATGGTTAACAGAAATAAGACAGGATGTTCAAATTCACTAGTAGTCATGGAAATGAAAATTAAATTAACAATGAGAAATGATTTTACTCTCATTAGGCTGGCATAAAATTTGAAAAGAGCTTTCAAATTTATTGTTGGCAGGGATGTAGAGAAAGGGATTGCCTCATATACTGAGGGTGAAAAAATAAATTGTTTAGTCTTTTGAGGAATCAGTATTTCAACTTTCATAGTTAAAACTAGACATACCATTCACTGAATAAAACAAGGCACAGTCACATCATGGACTATTACAGAGCTATTTCAAAAGAATTGACTAGAGCTGTACAAGACAAGTAAGACATATTTCTGATAGGGAGTCTGGAAGAGAAAAGAACAAATTTTGGAAGGAGTAAATAATATGATTCTAATGGGCAGGTGAAACCTAATTTAAAAACCCATATTTATCTATTTAAACATATAGGCTTGTATGCCATTATACATAAAGACAAAAATTAACTGTGACATAATATAATGAATAATGAACTTTAATAATCTACAGAAGCAGAAAAGAAATATGGTTTTGAATGAGGATTTAAAAAATACTTCCACGAATGTATACATTATTAAAAAGACTTAAAAGATTAATATATTTTTAAAAAGGAGAAAACTAAGACATTGGAGAAAGAAGAGGGTATATAAATAAATGTTTATCTATTATCAATATATTGACAGCATAAAGATCACTTTGGGAAAAGTTGTACAGTTAATTGAACTAGAGTATGGGTATATATGGATGAAAGTGGCCAAGAATGAAGCTATAATACTGTGAAGGGACTTTTTCTTAGTATGTGTTTTCCAGAAGCAGATCCAGGGACAAGGATTTGAATGCAAGTAGTTTACTTGGATGTGGCACCAGTGGGGGTGGGGTGGGGAAGTGATTCAGCGAAGGGAATGCAGTCAATGTACTGCATTATAAAATTAGCTACCATACAGAGTAACTGGGTACTGAGCTTAATCTCATAGGACTCTGTGGAAAATGTCATAAAACAGCTTAGAATTATCCGACCCAAAATGTGGGTAAGATTTGCAGTACAGTGCTAATTCACCAGTTCCCAGGTGGTATTATCTGAGCGCTGTTCATGGAGAGAGTTAATTCTCCAGCTATACCAACCCGCTGTTGTACCAGCAAAGTTGCCTTCAGTTATACCAGGGTAAGAAATTCTCCGATACACAGAAGCCAATACTACCAGGAGGAGGACCTTGAAAGAGTTAGAGTCTGATGGATATGGAAAGGACTAATAGCACCTAATACAATTTAATGAATACTGTGCTAAAGAGTTGGAATGGATGGATATTGGGGGCATCCCCTTTGGCTTTATCTACAGATCTGGAAAGTCATTGGATGTATGAGGCCAGGGATATGGGACACTCCCAAAGATTAGTAAAGATGTGTTATTTGACTCTCTAAATGGCGAAAGCATTTAACTAACTATGGAGTTTGAGAGAAAAGGTTGGTTAGGAGTGAAGGTGTTAAGTACTGTTTGAGATGCATTTAGAGAGTTGGAAGTTCCTCTGGCATACTCTGATGAATACGTCCATTAGACAGTGAAGGAGTGGAGGGAACTGGAGCTCAGAAAATAGGTAGGAGCAAAGATTTTTAAAGTCCTAGGGATGTATGAGTAAGCATATGCCTATTTCTCCACCTGGATGTTCCTTGGATCAAAGATCTTCATCTGGTTTGCAACAAATTAAAACTCCCGCGTTAAAAGAAAACAAGACCTGAAGTAAAAGGTCTGGATTTGAATCGAGACTGTCATAAATAAACTATAACATGGGTCTGGAGAACTGCAAAAGAAAGACACTAAACTTCTTGATAATAAAGGCCAATGCAAACAAGTTTTCTGGGGGAATATACACAACTGTATCTGTTTCATATTTTGGTAAAACAAATCATGTGGTTACATAAAGAAACAGATATATAAAGTAGTATTTTGGCAAATTTATATGGGTAGGGAAAACAAATTCTAAGTGTCAAGTTTGATGTCACAACTTTGCCAAAATTGTTAAAATTTCCAGATGTACATTAAAAAAAACTAATAAAATGTCAAAGGACTTTTAAATTGAAGCCCCTAAATTTAGCTGATATAAAGCAACATTCTACCTTATGGTGTGGTATGCATATATTTTTGAGTGATATGGATTAGGTTTGTATGTTTTACTTCTCAAAAGTAAATTATCCCTAAGAAATATAGAGACAGTTTGCAGAGATTTGACATAGATGGAGGATCCTGCACACTACAAATGAAAGAGTTCAGAGCTTTTAAATTGCACTATGTAAACGGAAGAGGCTGGTTAAATAACATCCATCCTTCTTTCTTTTTTCTAATAAATTGAATACAAATAAAATGCTGACGTAGCAAAAATGTTGCAAAAGCATGTTTCCTCAAAAAACATGAAATTTAATTATTATGTAAAACGTAAAGAAAAAATGTGACTATTAATGTTTTACATGAGTGAACAAGATGGTAATTTTGAGATAGCAATAAATATGCAGAAATAATATATGTAGCAATGCTCTGATGGGTGACTTCTCATTGGGATGATTTGTCTATGTCTATTTGATATGTAATAAGATAGGAACAGAAGCACAAACTCATTTACAAGAGGTTGTCTTACAACCATAGACAAAGAATTTACTGAAGAAATGTATGCATTAAAAATGTAAGTTCAAAGATCCCTTTTTATATTAACTGGCATTCATCTCCTCTAAGATCCAATCTGCTCAACAGATTTCAACCACATTCTTACATGGCAACAATAAAGGACTGCAATTAAAAACATTTTAAATTTGACTTTGCAAACTGCTTAAAGCTTTTCCAGAGGAAATAATGTGTAGCTCTTACAACAGTCCATTCTTCATTCTCTCCTAAATTAGCTGCATAATATATGAGCAAATTGCCATGCCTAGTTAGAGCTCATTATTCAGTGAAGTCTCAGGGAATTAGGATTATTTTCATCATTTTTTCCCTTTGCCCTTTAAGCATCTTTCTAATTTAAACAGTCCCAATGAACGTTGGTATCATTGTATCCATTAATTGTACTTGTTTTTGATGAAATGGCAAAGAAGCATGGATTCTTCACATTGACCACTTACGTGTGTATACATTTTTAAACATTTATTTTTGGAAAAGATGCATAGTATGGCAATTGTAAACTTTCAGATAAAATATGTGAAGAATATGACTCTGAGAAAATTAGATGTAGAATAAACAGCCAACAAGATAGAAAAGAAAGGGGCTGAATAAAGTAGAGTCTTAAACTGACAATCTGTTACTTAAATATTTAAAGTTTCTTTTCTGGGGTTATTATTTTCTTGATTAGAATTAAAGATGTTTTAACCATTGTTTGCAGCTGTCACTTCAATGCTGTTTGCAACCTCAATCCATATCCTTGTCCAGTCATAACATGATACTGTCAAATTCATAAATAGAAACCTTTTCACTTGCTCATTTTTATGTCCAGGATATCCAGAGGCAAACCTGCCAATTAAGGAATTCACATGGAGTATATCTGTTTGATCTGAATTTTCATATCCACATATGATTTTGTGTTTCTTACTTGTTTGCAAGGTGATTTGTAGCAGGTCAAGAGCCAAAATTAAAATAATTGTGTTTTAGGAAAAATGGTGGCTCTTTTAATTAGATCCATCTTGGATAATAATTTTTTTTTTCTATCCATCAGGAAAACACTATAAATAGCAATCTCTCTATTTGATAGAGAGAACTACTAAACTGAAGACTTTAGCATAGGAAAATAGCATAAAACTGGTCCAAAAAGGGTAAGACCAAATTATTCTAAACATATATTGATGAAAATGAGAAAGAATAAATCTAAGTTTAAAATTATAATTGGCTTAGAATAAAACCTAAACTTTGGCATTTATCAATACATAGGACTTAATCTCTAGACTCTTTGGTCATATCATTAGAAAACTAGTAATATTACCTAACTCACCAGATTAGCAAAGGATTTAAAGTAATTATATGTGAAAAGTAAGGGTTAGTATATTTAATACCTTTCCCATACTAAGGCTTCTTTAAGAATCCAAAGTAATTGGTCATCCTGTTATATTGATAAAATGCAAAAAGCAGTTAACCAAATAAACCCTTTGAGGGTGCCATATCATGTGAACAAGTGACATTTGCTATTGTCAGCGTACCAATTTAGATTTTCAAATCCAACCTCTAAGATATACATTCACTTAAAAGAAATAAACTTACCATTGAGGTTTACTACAAACATATGACAATAGTTCCCTTAATATCATTTACCAAAATGCCAGAATCTAGTATGACGGGTCTCTAATTCCATCACTTTCAAAATCATGAGAAACTAATAATGAGAAATAATGCAATAACATTGAAAAGAGGGTGAAAATGTGCTCTTTGTCTCTCCACCTTGCTAAATACCATCTACTCTCTCTCTCTGCTACCTAGTTCAAGGAAAAAATTGCCCATGTCTAGTCATTTTCATTTCCAATTGAGGTTTTGTTCACCTATATTTCTCCTCTGAATTTTCAGAAGCATTGTTCCTCCAATTACCTTTTCTTTTCTATCTCTATATTATTAGCAAGCAAAGGTTGCCTTAGCAACTCTTTAAGAGGTTGCAATTCTCAAAACCTGTCTTTTCTGGAGAGAGTCTTCTGACAGGCTTCCTAATAGAACCAATACCTCTTCTTAATAAATATGCAAAAAAACCCATGATTTCTGATTATAAAACTAATTGTGTAGCTTAAATATTTAAAATGTTTTATTATACATTTAAAATTTAGCTATATAAATGTACTGAAAAACTGAGATACTGTTCTGCAAAATAATAACTGATTATGATAACATCTACCATTCACTAAGTATTGTATTATCCCATTGATTTTTTTTTCAATAACGTTGAGAGGCATGACACAATACTGTCTACGTTTATCAGATGACAGACTAAAGCTCATAGGGGCTAGTTCAGTAGCATGGTGATAAATATTTCACAATCAATGTCCAGCTCTCTGGGAAAAAAAAAAGAATACACACACATTATATATACACATGCACAAACATAATTTCATTACAAATATTAAATTAAAGTATAGGTAACACATAGTTAAAGAAATAATACTTTTATTTGACTATAATATATTCAATTTTGAGTTCATGTCATTTAGTTTTTAATAATGGCTGTATTTAACAATTGACTTGCAAAATTTCTTAAAATTACACATTGAGCTCTTTCTATCTAGTACTACTAGTCTCCAGTTTATCCCTAGGTTAGTTACATGCTCAAAGTCAGACTGCTACTAAGGACTGCACTGTCTGGATGCAAGAGGGCTTTTTAAGGAAGAGATTCAAAGAAATATGGGTACAGGGCTGCCTCAGAAGTTCAAAGAGAAAATTCCCTGTTAAAAAGGACTGAGCTGTCCAGACCAGCAATATAAAACTCTTGACTTTGGGGAAACAAACTGGTTGTGGAAAGGGCGGTGGGTGGGGGGATGGGGTAACTGGGTGATGGGAATTAAGAGGGCACAAGATAGGATGAACACTGGGTCTTATATCAACTAATGAATCACTGAAAATATATCAAAAGCCAATGATGTACTATACTTTGGTTAATTGAATTTAAATTCAAAAAAGTTTCATACTAAAAATAAATGAATACATAAATAAATAAATAAAAATAAAAGCTCTGCCCTCTCAAGTTTAACACAGACTTCTTTGACATATTTCTCTCTGCTTTTTATGTCCCTGGTAATTTAGTGCTCAGAACACAGCACTTATTTCTATATTGACATAAATATATCTTTAATACATTCAATTTCAAATCATTATCTAGTAGCCATTCCGATAGGGGCCTGAAAGTTTTCCTCTTCAGCTGGGACCCTGTCAACCATCTCCCTGTTAACTGGACCTCTGCTCAGTTTGACAGGCTCCCTGATTTTGTTGGTGCTATTTACACCACAGTTCCTTACCTCCATTGCCAGCATTTCCCCGACGCCTTATGGGTGCCCTTTGAAAGATCATTGACGAAAGGAAGTTAGAACGTGGAACTCCTCAGACTGATAGCCTGGCAGCCCACTTAGCTAATGCTTCCCCAGTCAGGACTCACTCTTGGCACAGCGCAGCGTGTAAGAAGTAAACTTATGTTTGACATCTCTTTATTCCCTTTGACTCTCCTCTGTGTATCCCCAGCTGAGCTGGCTTACCCTTCTCATTGAATGTCCTCAGCCTGAGCTACCCTTCCTTATGACCAGGCCCCTAGCTCACACAAACACATTCCATGAAAATGTCTTCTCTGTCCACCATCTCAATTAGTATCAATTGGTTATTTATTTGCCCTCCACAGAATAGTGTTTATCCCTGCATTATAACCAATAATAATCCCTTTTGAGGGAAGTTTATGCCATGACTCTTATGTGTTCAGCACTAAAATATGAGCTAGGGATAAATATAACTAGAGAGTGCTTCTTGACCTGAGGATTCTTTTTGGAAATACAAAGACTGGGGATGTATTTGCAGTAATGTAAATGCTGTTGTAGAGGAAACTGTTCTGAAAGGAGAGATTAAATTTTGTTTGTTCTGATCCTTCCTCAAATCTCACAGCATCTGGCCCACCTCATCTGCTTTTACTTATGAACAGTCTTAATTAACATCTACTAAAATACAACAGACCTTGCTTCTACAGCCCAATTTTTATTTTTTTTAAGTAGACTGCACACCTGGCATGGAGCCAAATTCAGGGCTGGAACTCACAGCCTTGAGATTAAGACCTGCGCCGAGATCAAGAGTCGGACACCTAACTGACCAAGCCACCCAGGAACCCCATTTTCTTTAAAGTGATATTTTTAAGTCATTATGTTCCTCTCGTTAATGCATAATTGGTATTACTTCCAAGTGCTACAGACAGAACTAGGATAAGAAATCTTATCTGGATTGAAATATTCCAAAGGGGATATTTGGGATTCAGCAAACATGTATGGGGCAGTCACTATATGACTGGTATGAGGACAAACATCTTCAAAATGACATTTAATCCTTTCTAGAACCTCCTATTTTATAGGTGAAAGAGCAAAATTATCTTATAAGTTAATCCTTTAGCCCCTAAGAGCTTGAGCATGACAACTGGGAAAAAACCACACAAATATTTGTGTCCTATTTAGTTTTTTAAAAAAAAGCATAATATAATGTCATTAATTCATTGCTCTCTTGGCCAAATAGAGAAAGTCATAATATTCACTAATAAGACTGTCCATAGGGAATGATTCCATTGTTGCCTCTATATGGACAGTATGTGCTTGGTGGTGGTAGAGAAATGTTAGTATTGCTTTCTAAAAGAGATTGCAAATATTTTCCTTCTATTTTGTTGGTTCATTTGTTTGTTTTATTTTTATAGAAATAGAAGCACTGTGGGCATGGATTGATGCAGGTGAGTCCAAATAATTGCTTTGAAACTTGCACAGCATTCCAATTCAACTTTAAATGCTCATGGAATTCAAAGCAGGAGGATCTAGTGTGAGACAACACTTAGGCTTTAGCCCTTTCTGGTTTTGTAATTGTTTGCTTTGCCTTGCTCTATGAATTCTTTATGACTCAGGATATCAAAAATGCACCAACAGTTGCAGTAAATAAAAGATCCTCCACCATGTGCAAGCCATGGGGAGAACACCACTGGAGACCAAGGGAGCAGCCTGACCTTTCCCAACACATTCACTCTGTGTAGGAAGGAAGGATTTCATAGGAGTGATTTCAGTATCATCACAAAGCTCCTCATCTCTGAAATATATGGCCCTCTCAAGGTAAAACTTTTGATGTAATTATCAGTAATCTATCTAAAGTATTTGCTATTACCTTGTATTTGGCTAGTATTTGTTATTTACAAGATATGAGCCTTAAAATCCAAATAATTATATGTTCCTTGACTTTGGTCCAGTTTATCACAAGAGAATGGTACACCTATAATCTCAACAAAGTTTTATCATTGGCTATGCTCTTAAAAGCCCTAGATGTATAGGACTTTACACTCATGAATATGTATTTCTACATAAAAAAATAAAGCCACTGTTCATGGAATATCTTCATATGCTCTTATGTTTTGCGCTGAATATTTTAAAGAGTTTACAGTCATCTTAAAACCAATGAACATGAAAAATAAATCTTTATCATGTCACTAGGTTATTAAAATAAATATCTACAATTGCACTTACCCAGAGTAGTCTTCATGAGATTTAATTTTTTTTAATTGTATGTGGAGTTCTTTGGAGAATCATGAATTATAACTTATTTTGTATTTGTAAGAAGAAATGAATATATAAATGTGCAACACATAGAAAAATAAGTTATGCTCTTGGTATTTTAAGTCATTGGATAAAGGGCAGAATTTTAAAGACTCCTTCATATCTTGCTTTCTTTGATTTGATAGTGTTCTTTTAAAGAGATTGAAAAAGACTAGAATTCATTACAAGTCCTTAATTGCCAGTTTCTCTACAAAATGGATGTTTATGTGCAGGCTTCAGAATAGCTACCATTCATTTGAGGGAGATCTTGTACAGCCGAAGTTTAAATAAACAGCAATGTTTTACTAAGTTTGCAAAAGCGTAATTAGTCCTAGAGGCACAATATTTTTAAGCGTCAAACACTTGTTCTCCAGCTGTACTATTTGGATCTGTAGTTCCAGACGCGGCTTATATGCATCTCATTGAAGTCCAAGCCTTTTCATGACTGACAAGCACTTTCACTGTGTGTGTGCTCACAGAAACAGAACAATACATCACTACTACTTTGATAGAGGCATCTGCTACATTTTTTTTTTTTTTTAGTTCAGTAGTGCTTATAAACACTTCAAAATGGATTCCACTAGGGACCAGTGGCATTAATTTGTGTTTGTTCTGTCATGCAATTATATTAGAGAAATGAAATAACTGATCAGGAAATTCACAGGTGGATAGAAATGGTAGTTTAAATCATTCCTACAACACTCGGCTTGAGTCTAGAGGGGATCATGGTATTCAGCTCTTTTTTCAAACAATACCTTAGAGAAAATCATTTTGATGTAGTCAGAGGTTTTTGTTTTTAAGTAGATTTTTTTTAAATTTTGTTCATGTATATAATAAATAACAAAGACGGCAATTACAAAATATGTTTACTTTAACAATTTTGTAGATGATGCAACTTCTTACTGTGGCTAGTTTATTTGGTGCCTTGGTGATGTTAATGAGACCCAAGTCAGGGGCATGGTGCTAAGTACAGACCACATCCAACCCAGTAGACTATGTGTTGTACCTTGGAATGTGCATATACTTCTAACTCTATTCACTTGAAGCCATAAAGATTGTGATTGCTAGTATCAATATTTCAATGCATACCATATTGCTTGGTCCAAATCCATTACTGATATTTAAAGAAAGAAATAATAATAGGTAGATGACAGATAAATAGTTAACTATAACCCTTTGTATATGGCAGCAGGCTCTTTTGGGGAAAGTCTTTCCTTTTGTTGTTACTGACACTGCTTCAACTCATAATGCCCTTCTCTCCTATTTCTATCATTAATATCTTATCCATATTTAAAGATAAACCAAGTGCTCCAGTAAGTGTTCCCTCTTTTACCTAAATGAAGGTAATTTCCTTCCTCTCTTGGCATTGAACTTTTGAGAACAAGAATCCTGTTTTTTTACTTTTCATTCCCTTATCACACAGTACATGCTCAAAGACTACCTGTATAATAAATGATTTTATCCTTACCTTACACTAAAAAAAAGGAGAGATATTATAAGATCTCACATAGTCTTGAGTTACAAATCCCTTACCACATCTCTATAAAAACATTTTTCAGAATATATTAGAGGCTTCTGACTCTACAGAACAGAATAACTCCCTCTCTTATTCATGAAAATTTTCAAAGGATAATAAAGGAATACTAAAAAATATAAATCCACAGCAACAAGCAAGGAAGGCAAAAGTGGATAGAAATCCAATGCAAGAGTAAGGATGATTAGGCAGTCAAAGAAGCTCCAGCTGGGAATCCTAAAGCCTGAAACATATGTAGTGGCAACCAAGGAGATGGCCATGGTTCAAGGGTATGAGTTTGTATGCCTAGAGCAATGGGAAGCTATTGAAATTCTCATGTTGGAAGGAATGACATAATCAGATCTATATTTTGCAGAGAGAAATAAGACCCAGGGAGATATTTGTAATATGTGTTAAAGACACAGGTTTAAAGAGGCACCTGGGTAGCTTGGTCAATTAAGCATCTAATTCTTGGTTTTAACTAAGGTCATGATCTCAGGTCTGCGAGATCCAACCCCACATCAGGCTCCATGCTGGGCATGGAGCTTGCTAAAATTCTCTCTCTTCTTCTCCCTTTGCCCCTAACTTGACTCTTTCTCTCTTAAAAACAAAAACAAAAAACGAAGACACAGGCTTAATAAACCCAGTATATAAAAAATTCTTATAAATTCATTAGGAACACCTGGGTGGCTCAGTTGGTTAAGCAACTGCCTTTGGCTCAGGTCATGATCCTGGAGCCCAGGATCCCACATCAGCCTCCCTGCTTACCCTCTCAGGCTCTCTCTCTCTCTCAAATAATTAAATACACTCTTTAAAAAAATTAAAAAACAAAATTCATTAAAAAATTGAAAATAGGGGCGCCTGGGTGGCTCAGTTGGCTAAGCGACTGCCTTCGGCTCAGGTCATCATCCCGGAGACCCGGGATCGAGCCCCACATCGGGCTCCCTGCTCGGCAGGAGGTCTGCTTCTCCCTCTCTCATTCCCCCTGCTTGTGTTCCCTCTCTGGTTGTGTTTCTCTCTGTCAAATAAATAAAATCTTTAAAAAAAAAAAAAAAAAAAAAAAAAAAAATTGAAAATAAACAATTGAAAACCAACCAAAAGATATAAATAACCAATTAACAAAAAAATAATTACAACTATCCAGTAAATATGAAAATGAAATTTTGGATATCAATGAAACATTATGTATTTGTTTTTAAGACTTCATATTTTAAAATTGTTAATGGCCTTATACTGTGAAGTTATTAAAATTATATTGCTTAACTATATATATTGGCGTGGAAAGATGTCAGTAACATATTATTAATAGAAAACGTGGGTTTCAACACACCATGTATTGCATAATTCCATAATCTGCTAAATCTATGTATGCATGCATTCACACAAACATACGTATATGTATGTGCATGTGTGTGTGTGCACAGAATAAAAAGCTAGAAGAAATAATGAGAGTTATCTCTAGATGGGGGAACTACTTTTGAAAAGAACTAGTTATATTAAATGAATATGAATGCATCTGATCTTTCAAAATGTTGGGTATGCTGAATTATAGCCTATACTGAGCAAAGCTTGACAAGGTTTATGCCTACTACTCTAGTTAAAAGAGAAATATAGAAATAATATAGAAATAGAGCACTGGGGTGGGGCATAAACATTGAATCTTGGAACACTGAAAGAATAAAATAATGTAGGGGCGCCTGGGTGGCTCAGAGGATGAAAACCTCTGCCTTCAGCTCAGGTCATGATCTCAGGGTCCTGGGATCGAGGCCCACATAGGGCTCTCTGCTCAGGAGGAAGCCTGCTTCCCCCTCTTTCTCTGCCTGCCTCTCTGCCTACTTGTGATCTCTCTGTCAAATAAATAAATAAAATAAAATAAAAATAATATAATTTTTAAAAAAAGTATATAGCAGCCAAATAAAAACAATGCATTTGGAAGTAAAAAGAGAGAGAGAGAAATATAAATGTATTTAAAACTATTAAATCAATGTAAATTATCACTAATAACAAGACAAGAAATATAAATAACATACGCTACCTGATTTCACAGGAAAGATGCCGCAGATTTTCCGTTAGAATCCCCAACATGTAGTTATTCTTTTCACTGAAAAATGCTGCATTTCCAATTTTTATCCGCTTTGGTAAGTTCCAGAATTATGAAATGTAAAATAGAGTCCCTGACCTCAAGGATATCAAAAGGAAGATGGGTACAGAGTAGGACAATACATCAAAATACACACTATAATACAAACATGCTCCAGAGTAGCTTAAATGCTGAGTGGACTATGCAGTAAGAATGCTCAGCCCAGCACTTCCCCTAACTTTTTGAGAGCTAGACTGTTCACAGTGTCTCACTACCACTCCCTACACACACACACACACACACACACACACACACACACACACACACCCACCCCAAGGGCTGTGACTGGTATAAATTCCTAATTCCTCACAATAGTTTATGTACCAAATTTACTCTATATCCCCCAAAAGAGTGATAATTTGTCCTATATCAGTCCCATACTTTGTTCAAATTCTCAGTTGGTCTAATATCCTGGATGGGAAAGTGGAGGCGATGATGCCCATTTAAATAACAGCCGAATGTTATTGGGAAAGAAAGAAAACAATCTCAAAATGTGACATTAAGATAGAATTGGGCAAAAGATGTAATTATCTTTAAATCAGTGGCATATTTTTACAATAATTAATGAGTGACTTTACAATTCTAGGAAATGAGTTAGGACTTTTTTGTGCATTATTTAATAATCTTGTAAACATAACAAGAGTCCTACCTTACTTTGGAAATAAGTAAATTGGAACTCAGTTTAAATAATGACCAACTCACAATAAGCAGTCAATTAAAGTTAAAACCCAGTTCTGTCTAGCATCAAAATACATACTCTATTAAATTCATTTGGGAACACTTACTAATGCTAGAAACTTAACTAGGTGTTGTGAAGAGAAAGATAAATAAGTCAAAGTTTCTTTATTTTATAATCTCATTTTGTAACCAATTACTCTCAACTTCCTCCATTATTTTCCTTCACTCTTGCTAGAATAATATTACCAAATAAGTGAAACAGAACTGTTTGTACAGAAGTGAATGAATGGCACTCTGTGATGTAGGGCACTCTGAGTTCACCAGATAAAAGCATTCTATGAGTTTAAGATGTTGCAATTATTACGAATTGGTGCAAAACTCCATGTCTCATTTTGTTACATAGTTTGACTTTACTATTCAAATGTAACCTTCCATACTCTTATTTTGCACACTTTTTAAATTTGTTCGTTTTTAAAGAGAAATATAATGCATGCATTACTAGTTCACTCACATTTAAATTAGCATGAGATCATTGTTGAATGGGTGAAACATCAACCATAGGGCTTGCAGACGGCAGACAGGGTGGCTCAATGCAGAGCTGCACAACTTATAATATAATGGCAGAGGGCCTACTTCTCAAGCATACAAAGCTAAGGAGCAACGAATCCATGTGAATCAATTGTGATTTACTACACTGCAATTTAATCTATAACACTCTCCAAAAGTTTGTGAAAACTCCACATGGTAACAATGTACCTAAAGATAAAAGCAAAGACAAAACCACTCTTTCTAAAATAATGTGTGCAATTACTCTTTATTAGCTCTTATCTGAGAGATAGAAGTATAGTAATTATTCTTTTTATATTCAAGGAATCTCCAAATCTTTGCAGGCTTCCCAGTTTTTTTCCATGTGGTTGATGTCTAGGCATGTACTCGAAGCTTTCTTTAAATATTTTAACTTATATTTACATGTATACAGGTTACATGACCAATTTCAGTGCAGTTATAAACTTCTGAGAAGGAGGAACCATTTTACTTGGTCTAATGTCATTAAATTTAGAATTTAAAAATTGGGCTGAAGTAAAACTCTAACACATTTAAAATGAACTTATAAACAGAAGTAAGCAGTAAAGGGCAAAGCCATTAGGTCAAATGGTTTCCCCAGAAGGAAGGGACAGTAACCAAATGCTGATAAAAGGACTTAAGACCTATGTTTGAACAAATGAATAGAGATATGAAGAAAACCCTAAGATAGTGTATAATGGAAGTATCAATGAAGAAAATCAATGATTCTGCACTGGGAGGAAAAGTCTTATGTGAGAAAAAATAGGATAAAAATCAACAAAACCCAGATGCAATGAAGATAACAACAAATAGGATGAGAGCAGAAAAAGTTGGATTTTAATTGAAAAATAGAGGGAGGCGCAGAGAGTAAGATGTTTTTTGTGTTTTTTTTCTTCCAAGTTTTTATTTAAATTAGTTAGTTAACATGCAATGTAATATTAGTTTCAGGTGTAAAAGTTACTGATTCAACACTTCCATATAACACCCAGTGCTTTTCACAGGTCCCCCTCCTTAATCCCAGCCACCTATATCCCCATCCTTCCCACCAACCTCTCCTCTAGTAACCATCAGTTTGTTCTCTATAGTTCAGAATCTGTTTTATTGTTTGACTCTCTTTTTTTTTTACCCCTACATTCATTTGTTTCGTTTCTTAAATTCCATATATGAGTAGAATCATATGGGGTATTTATCTTTCTCTGACTTATTTCAGTTGGCATAATACTCTCTATTAAGATGTTTAAGTGAATCGTGTTCTGTTTAATTTTGGTTTAACCAAGGATGTGTTGACATGTTGAGATCATCATTAATGCAGGGGTAATATTCAAGATAGTCCAAGTGTATTCAATGTAGTAGAGAACATTGAAAGCTTCAGAAAGTCTTCTACTTTGGGAAATTGTTTGAGTTCTGTTTGGCCCAGTGTTTATCTCAAATTAAATATATGCAATCCTTTGCTACCTAGGACTCAAATAGATAAACACCAATACATCATAAAGACTTGACGAAGTATGGGCATATCCAGGTGAGACATTCTGGGACTTTAGTTAGATAAAAAGTGCCCAAAGGAAGTAATCAGGTCCTTTTTGTCACTGGTAGATGTTAGTATTGTACAGAGCTTTCCATAAAAAGAAGTTTTCAGGGCACCTGGGTGGCTCAGAGGGTTAAGCCTCTGCCTTCGGCTCAGGTCATGATCTCAGGGTCCTGGGATCAAGTCCCACATTGGGCTCTCTGCTCATCAGGGAGCCTGCTTCCCCCTCTTTCTCTGTCTGCCTCTCTGCCTATTTGTGATCTCTCTCTCTGTCAAATAAATAAATAAAATCTTTAAATAAAAGAAGTTTTCAGTAAATTCTTATTAAATAAGTGAATGAAGGGGGGTTGTAATAAATAAAGAAGGGAATAAACATGGGTTACTTTGAAAAAACAATCAGTGAGGACTGTGTCAATAGGATTCAATGAGTTAATATATATTGGGAACATATCTAGAAATTAGTGTTTAGGAATGTATCTAGAAATTAGTATCTAGAAATTAGTAAGTGCTCTAAGTGTTAGCTATAATTTCTGCTTATTCATAAAGAAGGTGGAAGTTAGGGCCAACAAATTGGTTCTTAGAGTTGTTGAGTACAGTTTAGAAAATAAGCATTTTCTGAAGAGAACTGGAAAACTCGTGGATTTTAGAAGGCATTGGTGTCCTGGTAATAATCCACTGGAGAGGCACCTGGGTGGCTCAGTTGGTTAAGCGACTACCTTCAGCTCAGGTCATGATCCCAGAGACCAGCGATTGAGCCCTACATCGGGCTCCCTGCTTGGCAGGAAGCCTGACTCTCCCTCTCTCACTCCCTCTGCTTGTGTTCCCTCTCTGGCTGTGTTTCTCTCTATCAAATAAATAAAATCTTAAAAAAAAAAAAAAGAAAAGAATCCACTGGAAACTTGGAAACTTCATGCATGATAATAAGGCAGATTTCTCACAAATCTCAGTTAAAGAATTGGTATCTATGACTGCAAGTGATACATACAATTTCAATAGGCTAGGAACATACAGAATAGATAAAGTTCATTAAGAACAACACTCACATGAGCATGGAGCTATCCTTAGAGAACACAGAATTAGAAAAGACTTCCCTGCAAAATCCAAAGATAAAGCATTGAAACACAATTCTGTAGGGTACCACGGAGACTACCCTCCTGCTCACCACTTTTGTAGTTGTCCTCTATCTATCCTGATGAGATCATC
>PITA01011237.1:22549-67865 GCA_004023965.1 Spilogale gracilis | reverse complement strand
AGAAGAGAAAGAAGAAAGAAAAATACTCCCTAATGGGGGGCCAGGTGTTCCCTTTTCTCTGGTTTTGTATACGTCAGCATTTCTCCACATTTGGGATTTGTGAGAACTTGTGCAGAGGGGTCAGTCAGGGCCTCCTATCTCTCCCTGCCTAGACCTTAGCCCTTTCCTTACTCACAAAAGAGCCCTTTTGTTCTTGGAAATGAACAAAATAAAACTTTGTGACATTTGCAAATGATCATTCAAGTTTGTAAGTTGAATTCATGAATTAAAATATTTTTAAATTCTATTTTTCTGAATTACAATCATAAAATACCACATAAGAATTGAGTCAAGGGGCACCTGGGTGGCTCAGTTGGTTAAGCAACTGCCTTCGGCTCAGGTCATGATTCCGGAGACCTGGGATGAGCCCCACATCAGGCTCCCTGCTCAGCGGGAGGCCTGCTTCTCCCTCTCTCACTCCCCTCTCTCGCTTGTGTTCCCTCTCTCGCCGTGTTTCGGTCAAATAAATAAATAAAATCTTAAAAAAAAAAAAAAAGAATTGAGTCAAAACATGCCTGTGTTTTCAAAGGAGTTATTGGCCCTCTTGAAAGTACCTACATTTTTTGTATTTGTGGAGAATTATCTGACTTAGTGAAAGTAGGTTATTTTGATTATTCCACTGTAAGTTACTTGATTCAACGATGAAGCCAATCGCTTAGAGAAAAATCAAACTTGGAATATTACTCCTTTAATAAAAGCAATTATAAAAGACTTGAGAATCTAGGAAATAGAACAGAAACTCATGACTTGTCATCATCACCAAATTAACCCAATAAGAATTTAGAAGTTCTTTCTATCATACCAATATAAATTCCATTTGCTCAGTATTGTGTAAGTTGGAGGGCTGTGATCAAAAGTACTGCATAGCGTTTACAAGTTTTCACCTAGCTCTTAGTCGAACAGTCCACCGGTGGCTATTTTTGCTATGACCTTGACTTATGCTTTCTCTGGTTATGAGGTAATTCATTAAAAGTGCAGCGAACATCCAGAATGTCCAGCAAGAAAACTTTGAAATTCCTTAGCCGGTGCACACCTGCCGGTCTCACTGGTACTCTACTGCCTCCTGCTGGCCGCCTTTGGCCTTTCATGAATTGTATTTCTCCACCGAAAAACCAAGCACCAGCACTGCAATGAATCATCACAGAGGTTCTGGATGGAAAACCACCCAGACAACCGCCTCCCCACGCTAGAAATAGAACACATTCTCTCCAGGTGTGTGACTTTTTAAAAATAGATGTTTGATCTCCCAGAAACTACTTACTTTGACCCTTAAAATAGGGATTTACCTTGTCAGCTCACTGCTGTATGAAGGGACATGTTTCCATTCCAGGGGCAGGGCAGAGACACCGGGAGATTATGTCCACCTGTTCTGTGGAGTGCTCTACCATCCAATTCTCTGCCCAAACTGGGACATTAAACTTAACTTTCCCGTCCTCTCTCAGAACGTGTCCCCTGATTTTTTTATAGATGGTCTTTTCCTCAGAGTATTTGAATTTTTAAGTTTTTATTATTATTACTATTATTACTATTATTATTATTATTATTATTATTATTATTTCGCAATTGGCTTCAGAGTGATCTACCCAAAAGGAATTTCAAGAAAGTGTTGGTGGTCTAAACAGATCTGGAAAGCATAAACATTAGCTTAGCTACAGACCATATTTTATTATTCACACAGATTTGATTTATACCCATAGATGAAGTTACATTTGCATATACAAACGGAAAATGCATCCCAACCCGAAGAAGTAATTAGAACATGAAGAAAACACAGAGCAGCTTTTCAATGAATACACCCAAAGCTACTTTATCAGTCCTTCTTCAGTATTTGCAGAAACAGCACTCACCGGATACCTCTAGTATTATACCTATGACGGTGTCTTATGGACACACACCACTTCTAACGGTGAACCTGAATGTTGAGAAAATAGTTTATCTCATGTTACAGACAGAGATTAGAGGAAAATCCCCTAGAGAAATACCAAGTTCTTCTCGTCCTCAGTATAGTCAAAAATATCCTTTCATGTCAAATTTTCTCCTGAGTCTTTGGGTGGCCTCAAAACAAGCATTAATTTAAAGGTGGCCATTTGGGCGCCTGGGCGGCTCAGGGGGTTAAGCCTCTGCCTTCAGCTCAGGTCATGATCTCAGGGTCCTGGGATCGAGGCCCGCATCGGGCTCTCTGCTCAGCATCGGGCTCTCTGCTCAGCAGGGAGCCTGCTTCCTCCTCTCTCTCTGCCTGCCTCTCTGCCTACTTGTGATCTCTGTCTCTCTGGCAAATGAATAAATAAAATCTTTAAAGGTGGCCATTTAATTTAGCCCTATTGCTTCAATATCACTAGGCTCCATGACTATGAAAACTGAAAGAAGATCATAGGTTTTTTACACAGAATAAAATTAGAAATGTTCTGTTGGGCCATTGAAAATGGCTTAATGTGTGAACAAGTGTGTTTCACCGCAGTGTGTTCTACTTTTAATCCTGGTCTTTGTAGATTATTGAAAATCAGGCTAAGATTATTTTGAGAGTACTGAAGGGAGATGTACCTTATTACATTTATATTTTAGATATCTTGAAGGAAAAGAGAAAAAAAAAACATGTTATTACTTCAAGTTACTTGTGCAGCAAGACTAACACACCTGAGGAATGAGTTCCACTTGCTTTGGGATCACCTTGCTAAATGTGACTATCTCTTCAGTCCTCGCTTGACAGTGAATTCTCCATTTTAAAAGCTAATTGTGTCTGCTTCCTGTCCAGTTTTACTACCATCATACCTGCCCCGAGGAAAATAGAAGTTATAACATGTCCTTCACTTCTTTCTCCACATATAAACAAATGTCTACGTGCATGCTTACACTCAAACAGCTCAGCATGCGGCCTTGATTATAGAATGGACCCTAGCTTCAGATAACAGTCACTATGGCTGCTCTCCCAAAGCCATGGAATCCTCACCAAGGGAACTAGCCCACTTATTCTTTTAATATATGATGGAAGGTTGGCTGTCTTACCAACACAGTAGCCCTGCACCGAAATAATGGTCACTAGAATGATCTCAGTCCAGTGGTTTCCAACCTTAGCTGAAAATTACCATCATAAAAGTAGCTTGAAATTTTTTCCAATAACCTAATCATACCTTTCATCAATTAAATCAGAGTCTTAAGAGGTGGGATAATCTCAGGCATCAACATTTCTTCAACACTCATCAGTGTAATTTTAGTGCACAGCTGATTTGAAGACCATCTCCACAAAGCCAGTTAGATTAACTTGTGAATCACCTGTCTACCCTGACCACCCGAGCCAATCTCCTCATTAGGAGTTGTTGGACAAGGTTACAAAATGAACTAGCCAAGGTTTGAAAATAATTTTGTCCTGATTTTGACCTTCCCTGACCAATTTTGCCTACACAAACCAAACTAATTTTGCCAACGTTGCAGAAAGAGCCATTCACTGAGATGATGGATGTGTTAACTAAACTTATTGTGGGCATTATTTCACAATACATACATACATCAGATAATCGTCTTTTACAACATAAACTTCTACAATGTTATATATCAATTATAATTCAGGGAAGCTGGAAAAAAAATAAATTAAAAATTTTTAAAGGCAGAAAAAAAGAAAGAGCCTCCGTTTTGAGGATGCTTCCACTACCTTTGCCTCTGAACATACTTGCTCAAGGAAGCTGGTATTGAGGTTACTTACCCAAACATTGTCAAATACCCAGACTGAGTTAAGTGTCACCACTGGACTTTGTGAGACTTGCAGTTTCTGTGGTCCTGCCCTCCAGTCATTGAGTCCACAGATCTGAGATGTGGACCAGGAATCTGTCCTTTCAAGGGGGACCATCTGTATAAGTCTAACATGAAGACATATTTGGAAACCACATAAGTCTTCAATGAGGAAAGAATAGCTATCCAAAATAAATATCAAACATGGCCCTTCCTCAGGAATTTTGACAGTATATTTGTGCGTGTGAGTGTGTGTGTGTGAGAGAGAGAGAGATCTCCCAGGAATTTTGTGTGAGAGGGGGAGAGAGAGAGGGAAAGAAATTTCTGTCATGTGTCTTATAAGCCAAGGTACCGGAAAGTAATAAGGGATAAATTATTCTGGCAAAGAGGTTGGTGAATCCTCAAGAAGACCTTTGGGTTTGCCCATCCACTACAAAGGCTGCCAGGGATGATACCATGATGGTTGGAAAGCTGGGAGACTTCTATGAGCCATAGAATCTGATCGAGTTCCAGAGCTGCTCTGAGGTCAGAAACAGAAATGTTCTCTTTTAGTGAGTGTGAAAGTCAGAGTGGGTGTGAGAGAAGAAAGAAAAGATACAAGACAGCGGGATTGGGGGAAAGCATGTAACCTCTTTATAGGAACAAAATAACCAACAAAGATATTTTAATTACTAATAACAGGTCGTCCTATGGTTAGAAATAGAGGAATGAAAGAAGAAATGATCTTTCCCATGGGAATAAGGAAAAACCCAAATGTGTGGGAGTCAGGTGAAGAGTTGTTGACCTTTAGTGAATAATTTTATCTCTGTGAGAATGACAGTGGCAGTAAGCTACTAAAGGAATGAAAGAAAAAAAGTTTCTTTTTTAATCTATGTTTATGTACTTCAACTATGATGAAATAATTATGTTTTAAAATTTGTGCTTAAATATATTTTGTCTATAGTTGTCACCAAATTTTCACATTAAACTTTAATTTTTTGTTACAGACTTTCTGTCAGTGCATATATAAATTGCCCATTAGCTCACAATTTTAAATCTTTAGAGTGTAACAGGCTACTAGATGTCTGTATGGTAATGTTCTTTTAAAGAACTGTCAAATATTCTGAAATGCACCTAGCTCAGAACTCGGATCATATCAGTTTTTCCAGTAAGTTCCAGATCTCTGATTTAGACAAATCAGTATTGCAGGTTTGTTTGATGTTTTCTTTAGCCTATACATAACTATGCAATTATATGAGGAGTAAATGAAAACTCCTTCACTGTTACCCTTAAATCAGCGATTTTGTTCCAAAAAAACTCTCAAGCTTTAGCTTTACAAGGTTGGTATCTAAAGTGCAGGGACACTGACCAACTATGTTAAAGGAAAGTTCCTGAAAGTAAAATATAATTGTTCTACTCTCTCCAAGTAATTTTTAAGGATTTCTCTAAAGGAAATAAAATTTATGAAAAGATTATAAATTCCTATTAATAATATCTAGATTACCAAACAATAGTTTCAAGATTACTTAGTCTAAATAAACAAGAATGCAAATGTTAAAGATGTGCTCCTTCACCTATATTACAAAGCTGGTACATGGGTACAAACAAACCATTTGCTAAGATACTAAGATATTTCCAGATCGCTTGGCACAGTGCTGCTGCTCCAATCACCAGGACCCCCACCCCCAAGTCCCCCAGATGAGTATCAGAGCAGGGTCTCCTGAATGTCGTTCCAGTGCTGTGTCTTATGTCAGTTCTGCCTGCTAAATATTTATATAGCCCCCTGTGCACTTGTGCATATGTAATAACAAAGCAGGAAAAGAATCTTTTATTCGAAAGAGGGAATTCAGTGGAATGATGCTGAGATAGAATAATAGGGCCATAGAAGAGCTATAACCCAGGGTCCCCAGCAATAACCAGAACATCAGATCAGAAGGCATCAGACGATGAAATGGAGAGTGTTCTGTGAAGTTTATTTGCCTGAGAGTTTAAATACACAGTCACTTTTTCATCTGTTTTTGGCGTTAGTAGGGTAGCTCTCCTTTCCTCACATGCATTTAACTACAAGTCCCTTACATTTTGGTGAATTTGGAAGAAGCATATTAATCCAAGTCTTCAAGTGTCACAAACCCAGCCATCTTCTCACAAATCCAGGATATTTCAGCACTGCAGCGAGAAATATAAATATTTCCTTTTTGAAAATAGGCACAGCCTTTGGATCCATTGATCTGGGCATACTCTTTAGTGCTGAATCTGAAAATTAATCCACTTAAAATTAATTACAAATTTCACATTTGAACTTTGAACACCCTTCAGTGCTCTCAGTTACCAAAAAATCACTACTTGGACTTTGAGAGACTCCTGTCCCCACCTCTCCTCTGATAGAACATATCGAAGTTCTTATAGCTGGAAAATCTGAGTGTTTCATTTCAAGTTAATCATAATCCCAGATAGAATTATTATTTAAGAATTTATCTGTTCTCCATTATCATGGTAGAAACTACCCAGTGCCCATTGTATCAGAAGAACCAGAATCTCTTTGCTTTGGAACTTTATGAAGAAAAACAGACAAATAAAATCGTATTCTGGGTAAAATGTTTTAACATTTCATTGTGAACAAATACAATTTTGTGTATACATATGTTTGTATTATGTATTTGTATACACTGTGTATACACACATATGAGGAAGGTGACGAAGGAACAAGAGGGGTTCAGAGAGAAAATGAATGATGACATCGATGTGGTTCTGATTTCGGTTCTTCTCCTAAGGAAGGGGTGATAACTCTTCAATAATATCATCATAGGGGTGCCTGGGTGGCTTTCGTAGGTTAGCCCACCAACTCTGGATTTCAGCTCATGTCATCATCTCTGGGTCCTGTGATCAAGCCTTCCCTCGGGCTCGGGCTCTGAGGGGGGTCTGCTTGAGATTCTCTCTCTCCTGTCCTTCTGCCCCTCCCCACGCTTGCCATGAGCTTTCTCGCTCTCAAACAAATAACCAAGTAAGTCTTTTTTAAAAAACGTCGTTACAAAATTATGCTCATCGGATCTAAATCCCGTGTGCCTTTTTACTCAAGTGATCTGTGCTTCACTGCAGTATTCTTGCTTCGGGGCTGGGCTTATTAAATCTTTCTGTTGGCGCATGAGCTTGCCGAGCGCAGCCTTATTCCCTAGGGAAGGAGATTCCGAAGCTCAGTTCTATGACCCCGAGTGTGACAGCCACAACCTCAGAGTGTGTGTCCAGACTGCGAACCTCATTGCACACGCCCTCTCCTACATATTTTCACTAAGAATGAGTGGAGAGGCCTTGGGATGATGACAACTCCTTTGGGAGAGGGGACCCATCTTCCTCAAGTCCAAAGTGGAAACAGCTGCATTTACAGGGTACCTTGTCCCTGTTCTGTAAAGCCTCGGGCTAGGTGGTAATCATCCCATGCCCAGTATTGCTCCGTTAAAAAGAAGTAACTCATTTTTATTGGGGTGTTTATTACTTTACGTGCTTGTCACCACGATTATTTGAGTGAAACCAGACTCAGTGATGTAAGATGACCAGTAGTGGACATCAGAGAGTGTGAAATTGGTGTGAGTAGAAAAAAGCCATGACATCATTGTGGGAAATGGGTGAAGATAAAATATATCTAGGGAGAAAAGTATAGCCATGTCATTGTTTGCTATTCAGGGAATTGGGGGAGTCACAGTTGAAACCCAGTATCCTTGATGGAAATGAGTGATAACTCAGCTTTAGAAAACTTTGACAGCATGCATTAAGAAGTCAGACAGGAGGGAAGTGAATAGGTGAATAATTTGATAGGAGGGGAAGTGGAGAAAAACCTATCACACCTAGAAAGGGCCAATGCTCTTATGTTTCATGTAATATGCAAATGCCATACATTACATTAAAAATACAAATATAATTGTGTCATTTTAATATAGCTTGGATGAGCTGTGTTCCTCAAAATAGTTGGTTTGTAGCTAGAGAATTTTACAAGATTATGTGTTCCTTTCCGTATTTTTAATATAACACTTATTTTTATAACTTTAAAGAGTTGCAAAAACTGCAATTTTCAAAGCATCATATATCCTGTGTGTACTTTAAATATTTCTTCAAAATCTTGAAATGGCAGTTAACTCATTTTAAGACATGTAAAACATTTGCTATATAATTTAATTGGTAAATCCTTATCAAAAAAACTAATTGTTAAGCTAATCTATCAATTCAGACTTACTTGATTAGAAAATGGCTGACAGTTATTGAATTTAAATAAATGTGTTTATGTATGCTATTGTGATAGACACCACCCTTGGGACTGTAAGCGTTACAGGGCCAGGGGAGCTGAGAGGCTGCGCTCATGGTCACAGAAGCACTCAGTCCTGATATTGCCGCTCAGGAGGTAGTGACCTTGGGCAAGTTACTTAATCTCTCTATGACAATTTTTTCATCCATAAAGTAGTAATATAACAGTTCTTTTACCACAGAGCTAATATTTATACATGACTTCAATAAAGTAAGTGTAAATATTATTTGTTAAATTAAAAAAATAATTTTGAACTAATAGATATGTGTCAGTGTCTTGCCATGAGTTTGTTACATCCACGAAATTAGGTACTCTTGCTTTCATCATTTCTTACTGAAGCTCTCTTTTCTTTGTATGTTGTACTTTTTTTGTATCTAGATTTATAATTCTTACATTAGCATTTATTTTCTTAGCATTCCATTTTTCAGTATTCTTAGCTTACTTTTTCTCTCCCCTCCCAACAGTTAGAGACTTACAAGGATGGAGAGGGACCGGAGCCATCCTGCCATAGCCAGCTCCTTCTAGACAGGTCCCATGATAAGCCCAACCAGAAGAAAGAGAATGTGGGTAATGTCTGTAACTTCAGAAAATCCTGAGAAGGAGAATGGGAACAATGACATGTGTGACAACATTCCGGAATGCAGAAGTAAGATGTTAATTCTCATTCAAAATGCACGGAATTCTTACTGTGAGAGTCACACATTCCACTTATTTTGCTTTCTATGAAACGAATAATTTCTCTAAGCAGAGAAGAAGAATCAACCAGACCTTTTCCTCTAAGCTATCTATCTTCACCAAGGTGGAGTTCCTGTCCATACAGTTTTTCCTACTGTTAGTCCAGGTTTTCTCTTCATTTGGTGCAAAATAATAGCAGCTGTTTTGGTACCATTGCCACATCTTAGGACAAGGATTACATTTGTGGTCTGAAAAAGAGATTACACCCATTAGTGCAAATTAAATAACACTGGAGTCACTGGGGAAGTTTTTAGAAACTAAATAATTGAACTTGATGAAAGGGTCTGAGACCCAGCATTCTGGAATCATACCGCTTTAGGAGCCTGTGAAAATGAAGTCACTTCCAACTATGGGTTGGAGAAACAGTGATTAAAATTCTCACTTCGGGGCTCAGTCTCCTGGTCTTAGAATTATCAGCTTTACTTTTCACTTCTTAAAACATCAGGATCACCTAAAAATAGTTCACAGTATGAGAATCTGAAGTATCAGGTTGCTATCATTCCAAGATGCTTCTCAAAATCACCTTTGTGTTTTCAAAAATATTAAAAATACTGATATTTTCCCTTGTCTTCTATAAATTTAGTGTGATATCAATAGAGGTCATTGGAGAACTCAACTTTCTCACGTTAGGAGGTGGTATACATGATCAATGCCAACAGATTGGACCTGACCAGCCAGTAAGTCCCAATTACCTGAAGTGTGAGTGATTAGCTCCTGGCAGAGTTTGATGGCCATTTGTCCCTGCCTCTTCAATAGACTGGAGATCTGTGACTTGAGAAACTCCTCCTCAGTGGGAAAGTTCCTGTAGCTGTTCAGCTGCTTGGATAAGTTATCCTGTTGTTTGTGGATGATTTTTTGAAGTTGACTTAATTTCTCTGAATCTGAGTTAATATCATTAGATGTCTGCAAAACTCCAAGACATAAAAGAAGATAAGTTAATATATCCTCCCGTTCTCATCATTGCCATAGACAATTCTTAACAGGGAAGTATTTCTCACACTGTTTAATATTTATCAGGAGCACTCAATAATTGAGGTATCATGGAAAAAACACACCAGATGCCTTTCTATTCCAAATTGTTTGGAGTTAATCCTCATAATTTTACAAAGATTTTAAATATGATTATACTTGTATTAAAATAATGAATTAATAATTATATATCTTTGACATTTAATCTAAGGCAGTGCTAAGGATTTCGCCATTCATTTAGTGGAAATACTTTTCTTTTTTCTATTTAGAGTTAGTTCATGTAATTGTTGTTTTAAGAGGAACAGAATCCTTTAAGGAGATGGGTATCTTAACACATGGTACACCAATCACTTTTATCAGAATCACTCACATATTTGGTTCCATTTTAAATGCAGATTTTAATGCCATCCTACACCATTTCTGGCTCTGGATCCATAAAATATGCCTTTTAAAAAATATTGTGTTCATTTATTGAAAAGAGAGAGAACTCAAGTGAGATGGGGGCAGAGGGAAAGGGACAGAGAGAATCGCAAGTAGACTCCACGCTGAACATAGAACTGGATGCGAGGCTTGATCTCATGACCCTGAGATCATGACCTGAACCAAAATCAAGAGTCAGAAGCTTAACCAACTGAGACACCCAGGCACCCCAAAATCTACCTTTTTAATGAACACTTCAGGTGATTCATCATCACAATAAATTAAAGAGTCATTGCACCAAAAGCACTGCACTTCAGGGGGAAAAAAGCTTCATCCTTCTATGGAGACCAGTGAATATTTATCATTGCAGCTTCATTTTTTAAAAAGATTTTATTTATTTATTTCAAGAGAGAGAAAGCATCAATAGGAGGAGGGGCAGTGGGAGAAGCAGACTCCCCACTGAGCAGGGAGCCCGGATGTGGGGCTCAATCCCAGGACCCTGGGATCATTATAGGAGATCAACTGCTAAATCTCATAATGATAGGCATTGAATATTTGTCACTTCTGCTAGAACATTGTATTTCTTTTTAAAAGAGCAAGCAGGTGTGCTTGGGTGGCTCAGTCGTTGGGTGTCTGCCTTTGGCTCAGATCATGATCCCAGAGTCCTGAGATCAAGCCCTGCATCAGGCTCCCTGCTCAGCAGGAGGCTGCTTCTCCCTCTCCCACTCCCCATGCTTGTGTTCTCTCTCTCACTGTCTCTGTCAAGTAAATAAATAAAATCTTTTAAAATAAATAAATAAATAAGAATAAAAGAGCAAGCTACATCATTAGCCCTTATCCTACATAAGTAAAAATACATGAAAGTAGCATGGAAGATGCTAATGTCATTCAGAGAATAATTTTTCTTGACTGCAAGTCCCCCAAAAGGGAATACTGTGGCAACTCTACTCTGTCCATCATATAGTTAACAATATCCTACAGACTATGGATTCTCGGGATATTCTTCCACTTATTGTTAGTTCAAGACTCCTTATCCTGTTCAACCCTGATGGCTCAATGATGGGTCAGAACCAAATTTTTTTTGGGGGGGGGGCTTTTGTGCTTGGGAGTGAAGCTTCCATTGTTACGGGAGGTGGTTCAACTTTCTGTTTAGAGGGTAAGGTATCTCAAGCAACTATTCCTCCTTGTTTGTATCTATTTTTCCTTTATAGCAACCAAGCTATTTCTACACTAGGAGGGTCTTGAGTGAGTGGATTAAGCCAGTCTTGTATTAAGTATTCAGGGTGAATGAATAAGCATGTTCTTCCTTGAGTTTACCTCTCTTGGCTCCCTATTTCTTACCATTGGGATAGTAAGTGGATGTGTGTCTATGCAGAAAAGAAGCTCCTTATTCCAACCAACAATGAGAACTATAAAAGTTGTCTTCATAATCCAGTCTAATTTATCAAGAGAAAACGGTGGATTTGGGGAAAAATCCTCATAATAATTAAGTCTGTCCTTTCCTTGTTTATCTTAGAGACTTGGAGAATGAAAGCACTATGATCATGTAACATAATCAAACTGGAATTTACATAGTTTATAAATGTGTTTCCTAATCACTTTTTTGGGGTTTGATGGAAAGATACTTACACATAATCCCCAATGTCACCAGCCCAATGAGCAGCATCAGACAAAGAGTCAGCAGACTGAGGGCAGCCTGACGCCAGGTGGGGGAAGGAGCTGGATACCCTGGAAAAAGCCAAAAGAGGAATTATGATTACCAATGAATTGTTTATTTCTCTCTTACTCTTCTTTTTAAAAAAATATTTTATTTATTTATTTGGCAGAGAGAAACCCAGCTAGAGAGGGAACACAAGCAGGGGGAGTGAGAGAGGGAGAAGCAGGCTTCCCGTCCAGCAGGGAGCCAGATGCAGGGCTTAGTCTCGGGACTCCGGGATCATGACCTGAGTGGAAGGCAGTCGCTTAACCAACTGAGCCACTCAGGTGCCCCTCTCTTATTCCTTTAATGCTCCACCTAGAAAACACCTAGAATGGTTTGGTAAGGCCCCCACCACCAGTTCTCCTCCACTTCTCTTCCTCACCCTTCTTCTTTCCTTTAAGTGTGTCTCCTAATTTCCAGGTTTTGTTTTACATCATCACACATGTTTCTTCCTTAGGTTTCCTAAATGCATGAATGAGCATTCTGGAAACTGCTGCTCTGGATGATCCTGACAATAGAAGAGACTAAAATGTTTTTGAGATTACAAACCTCCACAAGGCAAGAGTTATTGTGGATTTTATTCTTATCTATCATCTAGGCTACTTATCATCTCATAGATAACAAATGAGTATGGAATGAAAGACAAAATGAATGTACACTGTAACCTATGATATTTCTTAATTCAGAATCTAATGGCATCTAGCCCAGTATCTCAGACAGATGGATTGCAAATTTCCAGGTGCGTTACCCCACGCATCACACCCATGACTCTTTTTCTCTCAAGGATTACAGCTATAATTTATTTTATTTAAATATTGTATTTATTTATTTGACAGAGAGAGAGATCACAAGTAGGCAGAGAGGCAGGCAGAGAGAGGAGGAAGCAGGATCCCCGCTGAGCAAAGAGCCCGGTGCGGGCCTCAATCCCAGGACCCTGAGATCATGACCCAACCTGAAGGCAGAGGCTTTAACCCACTGAGCAACCCAGGCACCCTACAGCTACATATTTAAACAAACAAATAAAAATGTATAACCACTGTTAATAGACTCAAGACAAGCTTATTCCCATTCTCTTTGTATATCACCCCCAACCCCCCCCACACACACACACAATAAATCCAAGAGAAGAAGAAAGTAGTTCCTATATTTTACATAATTTGGGGCAGCAACCTTAACTGTCAGCAGATTCTTGAAAATAATGGATATAGTCTGATATACTAAACTGGATTCTTGGCCACAGAGATTAATATTTCTTTCAACAGGGGATAAGAGAATGAGCTAAAGACTAGCACTGAGTTTCAGCTTTTACCAGTTGTAGGAACTTGGCTAAATCATTTAATTTTCTTCAGACTCAGTTTTACTAATATTACTCTATTTACTTCACAAATATATCTTGATAAAAATATGATATGATGCATATATAAGATACTATATGGATATTGTTATTATTGATTCAACACTACTAATTATACTAGGAATTTCCACTCCCTAAAAAAAAAATCTACTTATAAAACAGAAACTATCTTTTGTCTTATTTCTGACTCTCTTGTCCTCCCATCTCTCTCTTCACTAATTTATACCTTTGGAAAGAAAAATTTCCTCTACTTTCTCTATTATAGTGACCTCCAATCTGGCTACTAAAAGAATATTCATCTGGCCTCTCTCACGAAGTTTAAGCATCAAGGACTTCATTTGTAATAAGAATTCTGTTGGGCCCCAAATTCAATTTCTCTCATGTCCAATGTTTTCCTGTAACACAGAACTTCATGATACATAGTGATATTGCATAATTTAAAGAGGTCTTGGAAGCCACATATTTTCTGGCCATAATTGGAACACTCATTCTACTAGTGTATTCCATAACTCTGTCTCCATTTTGGAGATTCCACAACATGCCTTTCTTTAGGATCAGAACAAAAGCATTTATCACATAGCATTCCCCAAGGTCACATCGGGCTCACTCCCACCGACCTCCTACCTCTTTTCCTTAGGTTATTTCTATCGCGGTTATTTCTGTCTCCAACAGAATCCTGAAATGTGAGTGTCGCATAAGTCACTTCTTCAGACATTGTAGAAGAAACCACTACTATAAATTAAGTATTTAATGTTTCAATATCTTCAGGCCCAGGAACGTGATGTTCTTCTCAAGGCTGGGAGCTTTAATAAACACACTCAACTGACCCAAGACACACCCCACTACCCTTCTGTAAAGTCAGAAGTCAGGTTTTTTTTTGCAGAGAAAGTGACAGAAGTCAAATATTCTCTTCAGAAATCAAATTATCATGGACCTCAATCTGTCTGCTCTTTGCAACATTGTTTCTTGAGAAGTGAAAGAGGTAATTGGGAGCAGAGTGGGAATGGTGGTTGGGTGGGGGAATCCCCATGATCTTAAGGGTAGAGGCTGTTCTGAGTCACTCAGTAAAGGGTCAGGTTGTCATTTTTACGTGTCAAAGGCCAGCGAATCCTGTATGAAGACACTGGTTCTAATTTATACTCGCTCACATCAGAGAGATACCCATATGACAAAAAGCTGTGTAGTTAAAGACCACTCACAGCTGGCTACTATTTTAAGAAATATAAGAGTGTGTGTGTATGTGAGCGAGAGACAGACAGACAGAGAGAGACAGAAGGGCAGGGAGGAAGGGAGAGAGGCAGTGTTGGTTATGGGACATAGAGAAGAAATTGATAGCTGTTGAAACTGCATGGATGGGAGGTCCAGCTGGCAGGGCTAAATCCCTAACAGGATAATCCCCCTGCAAATAGCAATTAGTACGTGGGATGGTGCTTTTCCTCCCCCCCCCTTTTTTTTTTAATTTGTTTGTTGAGTTGGTTTTTAATCTGAGGGCCGTCAACAGTCATTGTGTGCAGCTAAAAGTCCTATAGAAAGCACGGTCTTTCAGAAGATGGAGTTTGGGGCAACGGAAAGAACAAACAGGGCTGGCTATTCACATGGACCGCTGGGTATGGGGAATCTCTAGAGCATCTTTACACCTTGAAGTCTCTTTGAGCTACAGATTATATACGTTTCATTTCACAAATAATCTTATGAATGAGGCAACTGGGGGGCTCAGTCTGTTAAATGTCGGATGCTTGGTTTCAGCTCAGATCATGATCTCAGGGTCCTGGGATCGAGCCCCTTGTAAGGCTCCCTGCTCAGCAGGGAGTTTTCTTGTCCTCCCTCTGCTCCTCCCCAGACTCCCACGTGTGCACTGTCTCTCAAAAATCAATAAATCTTAAGCAAATTTTTTAAAATCTTATAAAATCAATCAATCTCTCTTTCCCCTTTCTTAGGACAAAAAAAAAAAAAAAAAAAAAGGCAGTGTTTCCAATAAAACTGAAGTAGGATTTAACTGTGATACTTTGTTTCAGTGACATCATAGCAGCACTAAAAAACAGACAGTTATATACAGAGTGTTCTGGCTATTATTTGGAGGAGGAACATGAGAGAAAAACAACCCATCACACGTGAGATTGTCTTTTAGTCAGTCGGGGTCAAACTCCTAAAGGACTGCATTTACTTTGAATGCCAGCATCACTTCCTGTAAAGTTTACTAAATTTCTGTAAGAAAATTCATTGTTGTTGAGAATTTGTGGAAGGCAGAATAACGGCCCCCCAAGACTGTACATGTTCTTAGCCCCAGAACCTCTCGTCTGGTAGTTTACATGGCAAAAGGGATCACAAATAGGAAGAAGATTATAGACCTTAAGATGAAGAAATTATCCTGCGTTATCTGGTGGGCCCAATTTAATCACAAGTCCTTCAAAGTGGAGAACCTTTCCTAGATTCAGTCAGAGAACTACAACATCGCTGGGAGAAGGTGAAGGAAGAGGGTGGGGAACCAAGGAATGTGGGCTGGGAGACAGGATTGGACACTCCCACAGAGCACTCAGAAAGGAGCACAACACCCTCCCTCCCAGGCTTGATTTACCCCTGTGAGATCATGTCAGAGTTCTAATCCACAGAACTCTGAGGCCATAAATTTGTGTTGTTTAAGCTGCTATATTTGTGGAGTTTGCTAAAACAGTAATAGGAAACAAATACAGAACCCAAACAAATATTTGGGAGCTATATGTGAGCAAGAGAACTAAGGCATCTTGCCTAACGTTTCCTTTGGGGTAAGAAGGTGATTGCATGACCACACTGGGGGATGATTTGGTGTGGGTTTTTGTTTTCAGGTGGCAGAGGACTGATCCAAAACTTCCCAAGATCCACCTCGGTGTGAAGATTAACTTTGTCAAAGTTCTCTAGAATAAATTGCACCTGTCTCAGAGGTGTGAATGAATATCCAATAGGTTGCAGAAAAACAATGTAAAAATAATAATTCTTCAATAATATTTAGGTATGATTTCTAAATACATAAATATACCTCTTTCCTATTTTTTTCCAAACTAATGCATGCTCAAATAAAAAAAAAAAGTGTGGAGGATCTGAGTCAGAATCAATCAAACTCCCCTGCCAAAGAAGTGGAAATAATTAAAGTCTATGTTTGTGTTTAATATTCTGCATAACTTAGGTGAAAGCAGAGACCATCAATATGAGGAAAAGTTAAATTGAACACGCGCTTACGAAAATGAGACCTCGGGTGTTTTTTTGTCTTATCTTTCACTTTCACCAAATTTTGGGAAGACCGAGTTTTCATTTTCATTGCCCCTATTCTTTCAACTTCCAGCTCCCTAAGAAAGCATTTAACCTCTAAAGTCTTATACAAAAGCATACTTGTATGGGTAAAACAGTGATGAGGAATGTCACCTGGTTGCTAGTAATTTCTATAAGATAAAGGACTGGTCATACTTTCTATGTACTTTCTGTTATTATGATTCTAAAAGTCTTTTTATCCATTCTTATCTTATAATTTTATTAATTTAGAAACCACTGCTTATACTTGTCTCCCTTAAAAACTCCCGGCAACTCTGTAGCTCATTTTAGCAAGTTACCCTATCAAATACCACACCTTATTGTAGTCGTCTGCCAAATTCTAAGACATTTCTCCTAAATCACCATTAACCTCCACATTAACACAGCCAAAGGCTCTTTCTCCAAATTCATTTTGCTCAGCCTAGAAGCACCTAATTGATTATTTCTTTTAACTTAAAATTCTTCTCCAAAATACTCTGTTCTGTGGGACACCATTATCTTGTTTTCCTTGCTACCCCACCAGTTAATCGTCCCTCAGATTTGCTGGTTCCTCCTTATCTGACTTCACAATGCTGTTGTGGCCCAGAGTTGAGTTTCTGGCCCACTGTCGTGTTTGTACTCATCCCTGAATGAGCTCTTCCAGATCCATGCCTTGGAGCAACAGCCATTCCTAGATCTCCAAATACATACTCTTGTGCCAGAGTTTGATCACCAGGCCCAAATACCTGACTGAAGATTTGGTATATTTATTTACATATGCTATAGAATTTTTAAATGTAATATATCAAAAAAATAAATAAACAACTCTTTCCCAGTGGTTTCACTTTGTGCTTCTCCATTTCAGTAAATGAAAACTTTGCTCAGTTCTTAAGCCCAAAATTCAAATCAGCTTTGGATTTTCATGCTGCTCTCACATTCAATCCACCAGAAAATACTGTTCATTGTGGAAAGTAAGAGAATGCAGGTATTAAATATGGAGGTATCGTTGGTCTTAGATACATTAAATGAATACTGTATTTACACAATAAGAAGTTATCCTCTAGCTCCGTTCTTCTGCAGTCATTCTATTCCCACATATTATATGCCCATTCTGAGAACACTTCCAAACAGGGGTCTCTGTTAGATAGTACGTAGCAATTGGGAAGAATGGAAATTAATTCAAAACTATTTACAAAAAAGAATGGAGAAATTGAAGTTTAAATCCAGAGGGCTCAAAGACCTAAAGATAAAAGCAGAAAGAAAACATGACCACAAGGCGGAGCTAGAGGATAAATACACAATAGAATTCATTTGGTTATTTCTTGTTTTGGGTTTTGTTTTTTGTTTTTTTGTTTTTTTTTTTCCTTAGGATTTTTTTTGAAATGTATATTCATCCAACGAGGATAATCAAATATCCTGATTAAAATAGAGGGTATGCATATGGACCGATTACCTTAAATCTCAGATCAGCATTTACTTGTCCTGTGAAATGAACACAACCAGGGTCTGCCCAAGCTTCTCCAGTAAAGCTCTATTATTCGATTTTTTTCATAGTACTTATCATGATCTGAAATTATTTTGCCTTTTTCTTTCTTTGCTTCTTTGCTATCTATGTTCACCACCCTCCACAAGGATATAAGCTCAATAAGAGCACAACTTCTGTATGTTTTGTTCACCATGTTATCCCAGAAAATAGACTAGTGCTTGAGACACATACAGTGATCAATTAATGTTTCTTCAAATAATGGATTAATTAATGGTCCTTGCAATAGGCGTTTTATAGTGATCTTAACAGGATACTTTATATCCCCATATATTGTCACATGAATCCCCAGTTCGACTATAATTGATAACTTTGCTTTCTTTGATCACACCATACTCATTCATACTTCCATAGCTTTGTTTAGATGTTTGCTCCGCCTGATAAAAAAACATTCCTTTCCTCTTCCTGTATCTTTGCCTTTCCTTTGAATCTTAACTCAAGGCTTTATATATTCTGTTTGATTATTATTTAACTTTACAGGTATTTTGTGTACACATGCATGATAAACTTCTCAGTGTGGTAGATGTTGTCTGACACATTTTCCCCTTTGATTTTTCTACTCTAACAAAACGCTCTGCCGCAGTTGTCCTCTGATAGTTACTCATTGTTTAGCTCATTTGCTTTTAATAAAACATGCCACTTTTCAGTCCACATGTTTAAGCTTTCCAGATATGAAAGAGAAAATATTAATTATGTATTTTTTATGACAGGGAATTCTAGCCTTTTTCAAAAGTAAACAGTATTTGGGGGAGCTTAGGTGACTCAGTCGTTAAGCGTCTTCCTTCGGCTCAGGTCATGATCCTGGAGGCTCAAGATAGAGCCCCTCATCAGGACTCCCTATGCTGCAGGAAACCTGCTTCTCCCTCTCCCACTAACCCTGCTTATGTTCCCTCTCTAGCTTTGTTTCTCTCTGTCAAATAAATAAAAAAAGATTAGTATTTGGTATGTGTGTAGAAGGCTAGTAAGTCAGAGGTGAACCAACAATATTTATACAGAGGAATTTGGGAAAACAAAGTATCACTGATAATTGCACCTAAAGGTTAGCATATAGGTGATGTGCCTTAAAAAGTCTGAGACTCTTAACTGTAGGAAACAAACTGAAGGTTTTAGATGGGCGGTGGTTGGGGGATGGGGTAACTGGGTGATGGGCATTAAGGAGGGCACTTGACATAATGAGCAGTAGGTGTTATATGCTACAGATGAATCAACGAATTCTACCTCTGAAACTTAAAAAAAAAAAAAAAGTCTGTAAAAAAATATTACCAGTTGCAAAAATCTCCTTTCCTTTATATATACTTTTTCAGTTTAGAGACATTATTGTAGCATCCATAATAGTCAACATCATTTTCCTTTGGTCTTTCTCTTTTACACAGCCACTGGCCCTCATTATATATTGAATAGTCTTATCCACAATGTTATGAATTCCACTGATTTCTTATTGAATCTATACTTTGTCATTGTGAGTCTAGTGTCTTTTACTCATTCTTCATCTATAAATATAGATAATGGAGTCTGGATAATCCTCAAATATGAAAGACTTTATAATGTAGTGGAAAAAACTTGAAAACTAGGTGGATGGTAATGCTTTTTACAAGCAGTATGATCATAGAAATGTCTCCACGTTCCTTAACCTTCCCTTTCTACATGTGTAAAATCAGGATGACAATGCCCTTTGTATATTCATTCATTTATCAAATATTTTCTGGATGATAATTGTATAT
Organism: Spilogale gracilis; assembly: GCA_004023965.1. Classification (NCBI taxonomy): domain Eukaryota; kingdom Metazoa; phylum Chordata; class Mammalia; order Carnivora; family Mephitidae; genus Spilogale; species Spilogale gracilis. The sequence continues at coordinate 48,128 of PITA01011237.1, read as the reverse complement.
CGGTCACTATTTTAGACCATAGAATATATTCTTCGGGGATACATGACAAAAATACGTGTGTGTGTGTGAGGGAGAGAGAGAGAGAGACAGAGAGACAGAGAGACAGAGAGACAGAGAGAGAGAGAGTGGTACGTGTAATGGAAAAAGAATGAAACAAGAAAAAGGGACAAGAGGGCCATGTGGGTGGCTCGGCTGCTTAAGCCTTGGACTCTTGATTTGGCTCAGGTCATGATCTCAGGGTTGTGAGTTCAAGCCCCAGGTAGGGATTTGTGTTCAGTGCAGAGTTTGCTGGAATACACTCTCCTTCTCCCTCCCTGCTCTGCCTTTCTTTCTGCTCTGTGCAACAGCTCAAATAAATAAATAAATAGGGACAGGAATGTGAGCCGGCGTAGGGTGGGATTTGTGACGTTGTTCTAAATGCAAACAAAGATTAGATAGTTAAAATCTAAAACTCCTCCATAGAGATTAAGACCATGACTTTCTCCATGAATATTCACTGCCCATTTCAGTGTTTGAAATAGTTAAATTAATGTATATTTGCTTTAAAATTAAAGAGATAGCTTGTATAAAGGTGTCTCAATCTCTAAAATACTAAACAAAGATTTTTATTCTAAATTCAAACTCATCAGAATATTTGCAATAAAGGACTTCTATTCTATTTTACTAAGCCAAGAAAAGAGGGGCAATAAATTATATAAACATACCAAAAACAGATCTTGTATGGTGATTAAGAGATATCTAACAAAGGGGCATCTGGCTAGCTCCATTAGTAGAGCATGTAACTCTTGATCTTGGGGTTGGGAGGTTGGGAGTTTAAGCCCCACATTGGCATAGAACTTTCTTTAAAAAAAAAAAAAAAAAAAAAGTGGTATCTAGCAAAGCCTCCGGATTTCGGAAAAGGAAAAAGTTTGTAATCCCTATCTCGTTTTCCTGCAGTTCTCTGCTTAATTTTTGCTGAGTAACTCAGCTTCTATTTATAGCATATGTAGAGGAAGAAAACAGAATGAAGACTAATGTTATCAGGGGCTCCTTTAACCCTGAGAGACGCTGTACTCACCCAGCATATTTCCTAACACCTCCAAGCCATGACGGGGGATTACAAATAAAAGAAAATATCTTTTTCTGGAACATAGATATGGATATAAGACCCTCAGTCTGCAGTGTTATCAAAGTTAGTGTTATCAAATATCCAAAAACCCGTGATGCACTGCAATCATTAAAAGGAAAAAACAAAACACAAAAAACAAAAGAAAGTCCAGAGGCTGAGCTATAGGGAGGAAAGGAATACCATCTCAGGCTTAGGTTTCAGCTTTACCTACATCTGGTGTTAAACGTACAATTTTAAGTATTCACAAATCAAGTAAGTTTCAAATCAAGTAAGTCCAGCATATTCCTGGTGATTTGCAAGAATAAATGGGATATTTTTATAACTCAACCAATTGTCCAAGACCTAGTGAATGTGCAAATAACAACAAATCAAGCTAACTGGTATGTTTCATACCCCTGAAAGTTTCTGTCAATTGAACATGAAAATGTTTACAATAATTATAAAGGCTTCCAAATATCCATGGATCTTGCACTTACATATTTGATTTAATTTAACTATAAATTTTCAGAAGTTACATATTTAGCTACTAAGAGACCTGAGTAAAGTTTGGTTGGAAAACTGTCACTTGAACTAAACCCTCCACATTCTTTTCTGTCACTAAGTCACAATTATTCTTTCAGGATTTCTATATGTTTTAGTGGGGAAAAAATCTGATGTAAGACAGTGACGGAAGGAACGTGGAGCAGAGGAGTAAAGGTGGAAGAAAAGCCTTGGGACATGGTGTGTGAATAAAGGTGGCCAGAAAGTGGGGCTGGAATAAATCCCAGGCTGTGCTGGGAGATGAGCATTAGCACACACTGCTAGGAAGAGCTAACAGCCCACTTTGATTGAATCAGAAATTACACAGTCGGAAGCAGAGATAGGTGAATGGTAGAATAACAATCTGAATTTACCCTGCTTATGACTGGGAACCACCGACTAGTTCACCTGTGCTACAAAACCCAGTGATAAAAATGGGTGTGGGGCTCAAGAAATTTGATTATTTGATTTTTAGTACTTTAATTAGGTTTGACATTTATTAAAAGTGGGAATTTTGAGCAATGGTTGGTTTTGGTGAAAATCTTTAAATCATGCTAAGTTTGGGTTCTTTAAGTTAGGCAATGCCTTTCATGTTTTTGTTTATTCTTTACCTCACTTTTAAAACTATTTGAGGTGTGTAGGGCAAGAAGTTTTAAGATGAAGGATTATTTTAAGTAAATTGACAAAGAATTCAGAGTGAAGGAGATAACAGAAAGGAAGAAGAAGTATGTACAAGATGTACCAAAGGGCATATTATTAAGCAAAATACCTGCTCTAAGATCTTATGTAATTACTATATTGAAAAATAAAGTCTAAGACACTATTAACTAAAGAAAAAATAAAAATAAGATTATTTATAAGATAAACAACTAGAAGTTACTTAGAAGAAGGGAAGCTTTTCTGGCTGGAAAGGTTTAACAAAAAATTAAAATTATATATCTGCTCTAAAGCTATATAAAATCTACCCTAATGACAAAATAGCACCCTCACTAATATCCTTACATTAATACAGCAGCTAGCCTTCTCTAGCTATTCTTCTCCTTTCAATGTGAGCTACAATGATAATTTGAAAACCCATTTTATAGTTAAACATGTTAGCTATAGTTATAGTTACATATAGTTACTATAGTAATAGTTATGGGAAGGGCACAGTAATCACTAACTCCGTATTATTTCCTTTTATTTTTAATTTAATGCCTAAACCTAAGTAATATGAAGGCTGCCTCCTGTGGAATCCTCAAATTTTTGAAAAATATGATTTGTGAACGATGCAAGAATTTGGATGAATTCTAGGTCATAATCAGGAATGGCGCCTTCTAATAGAAGACCCTGAAACATCTACTCTAGCTCATATTAGATCAAATTATATTAAACTTACTCTTCACAATGAAACAAACTATTTATCTGTTCATGTTTTAGCCCCGAATTTTCATCAGAAAGCTGTTCTTTAAACAATAGATATAGACTCCATTAGGGTTTAGTTGAAACACAAAATTTTTTTCTCTGACAGGACATCACAAGGAGACCTTCCTTCATTCAGAGTTGAAGATAAGAAAACAGGAAACAAATGCAGTATCTACTCGTTTACTGCAAGTTATTATTTTTATATTTTTATGTTCAAGGTCCATGTATCTCTAAACAGCTATGAAAGGGCTTCCTGGAAGAAAAAAGATCCAAAAAAACCAAACCAAAACAAAACCAAAAACATGTGCCCCAACGCATATGGCTCCACCTTACCAGAGAGGAGGAACACGGACTGGCAAACATAGAAATCTATAAGAGTAGACACTACAATTTTGCAAAGTCATTGAATGCTGAGCTCACTTGCAGTCCAAGGAAAATCATGCTGGACGAAGATGGATATATCACTTTAAATATTAAAAATCGAAAGCCAGCTCTCACCTCAGGTAAGAATACTGGGAGCCAGGGATTTGGAAGTTAATTATTTGAAATAGGTCCGCCCTACTTTCCTTTCTCCACTAGTGATAGCATGTATCATTTCATTTTATTTTCCTGATGACCTTCCTGCTCTGCAGAATTTGAGTAATATCTACTTAGGTTCAGACAGACTTATTTAGAATGTAAGCAACAGTGGGCTTACACAGTTTAATGCGGATGGAATAGAAACCAAGAGAGTAAGAGGAAAGAATGTCTTATAACCTCATTTTCTCAGCTGTCAGCAAACGGGTGTGATCCTTCAGATGTTGCTTATAAAAGCAATTATTTATGGGGGTGGGCACTAAACAAGACACACAAAACCTTAGCAGTTATGTTTTGACTTAGAGAAAAGTCCATTGGAAAAGGATGGATGTGTGAAATGGGAATGGGTTGTATTTGCTATTGATGATCTCCAAAGGGACACCAGCAAGACCTGGCAACGAAGCTGTTTACGTCACTCCGAAAGCCTTGAGAGGGCAGGGGGAAGGGGTGATGCTGCCCCATAGCTACACCACACTGCCTGCCCCCTAACACTTGTATTTTATGCCTACAGTTGACCCTGTTTCCTCACCTCTGTGGCGTGTGATGGCTTTGATTCTGCTGATCTTGTGCATGGGGTTAGTTGTTGGGCTGGTGGCTCTGGGGATGATGTGTAAGTATTGACTCACTGCAAAAGATTTGTTCTGAGGAGAGCACCTGAGGGTCTTGGTGTGTGCCACTAAGCTTGATTGTCACCGTGTGTCTCTTTGTTGCTACTTCAGTCATCTTCTACATGGCTGCCAAGGCATTCTCAATAAAGGAGAACTCTGAATTTTCCCTTCTGCTTCAAATCACTTTAATTAAAATTATTTTCAAGATTTTTAAACTGGTCTTTAAGATCCCTCCTAATCTAGATCCACACTATCTTTTCTTTTTTTTTTTTCCTAGCCCGCCTATCTTGAATTCCAGTCAACATGGACTTTTTTTCAGTTTCATAAATAAATTCTCTTTCCCTGCCTGAAATGTCCCTCTTCCTAAAATGCCCTCCTTCTCGCTTTGCTTAATAAATGCATTTACTTTCACTCAGAAGCAATTCATATCCCACCTCATTTATATACTTTTTCTTTTCGTAAATCTAAAAGCCCTCCAATGTCACATTACCATCCATGTAACTGTTGCTTGTTTGTGTGCTTGTTTATTTGTTCACAAGATATTTTAGAATCTTTCGTTCACCATCATTTATTCACCTGAATATCATAATATTTTGAGCACAAAAATCAATATCTATTTTTTAAATAATGGATATTTTGATATTACATGAAAAACAACAGAGGTCAGTCATTCACCTCTGGAAGCTGCTTAGAAATCTGTATTCAAAGAAATATCAAAACATTCGTTGTGGGCAGGCAATTTGATCATGGCATTTTCTTATTTGTGATTGTCTCCTTCATAGAGTTCACTTCTTTTGGATAACCACCAGTGGTCAATTTTGCATAGTTCTTAATTTGTTCTTTATACCCCCCCCTTTATCCATACCCCTTTGCAGTACTCATTTACTCAGGTGGATCTAGTAAACTCTTCACAGATTGACAATTCTACTGAAATTAAAGTTCATCAAAAGGTTTCTGCATCATCCTTATGATCCTGATTACAAATCATTATCCAATTTTTACATCTAGCTATCACAGAGCAAAACTACCAACAAGTGGAGAATAAAAATGTCTCAGGAACTCTGCACCAAGTAGCAAAGAAGTTCTGTCAATATCTAATAAAACAATCGGAACAAAAGAGCAGTGTTAGTAAGTATGGTTTTGTAACCTCTTAATCTCCTCTCCCCCTAGTACCTCTGTATGTTATCTGTAGGGAATCTGGACATCTGCAGAAAACACTAAATATGGGGAAAAGTGAAAGTAAAAAGTACAGGCTCCTATGCTTGATTTCACCTTAAGGCCATAAATGCAGCCCATGTGAGAAAAACTGGAGATATTATGGAGACAGTTGCTACGGATTCTTCAGGCACAACTTGACATGGGAAGAGAGTAAGCAGTTCTGTATCAACATGAATGCTACTATGCTGAAGATCACCAGCCAGAACGTTCTGGTAAGGAGATTCCTATGTCAAATATATTGGAGTCATAAGAAGAATCTTAAGTGAAACATTTGACTTTAAAAGATATATATTTTTTTTTTAAAATAATATATATATAATTATATATATAATTATACATATATATATATATATATTCTTTTGTCACATCTTCCAGCTGTGTTAATCTGGGAACCTTATCAAGCCCAGTAGAAATGACCACGTTTAGGAGTAGAAAGGGGTAAAATGAACTAGTGAGACCGAGAGTTCTGGTATTACCTTTGTGAAAAGTCATTTCACTTTGCTCAGGTTCTTTGATTGCATTTACTAATCCACAAAAAAATCCGAAAGTATAAAGAAACTCTATCCTTGTAAAATATAAATAGCAGTGTCATCCCAATAGTACATGAGCCCTCAGTTTCTGCTAAATTGTTGAACCATTGAACTTGAACAAACCATGATGGAGCCTTTTCATAGGCTCTCCCTTAGTTTTGGGAATAATCTCAGTTGTGAAACATAGGATATCAGTTGAAAATTTTCTACTAAAAATGCCTCCTCTTCCACATTTTCCTCTTTAATAGCTTCTAACACAGGCTCTATTTTGAAGCAAAATATGTTCACATCCATTCGTGTACTCTCTCTTTATTATTTAATGTAGCTTTTCTCTTTTTTGTGAATCCTGGGAGCAAACCAGAAACCAAGCCTCGGAGTCTCCTTTCCACCAAACAATAGATTTATTAAAACATTTTTTGAAAGGCAGAAATGCTTCATGGTGTTTAACCTACAACTTCCAATATTGTATTTATTCACATTCTGTATAATAAAAACAAAAGCAAATAGAAGATCTGGATTTGGAATGTGTGCAGACATTAAATCCAACTCAAATAGTCAATCCAGTCATATTCGACAGAACTGCTATAATTGATCAGCAAAACTGACTTACACTTTCCTGAACTGAAGTCCACAGTAATGGGCCAGACATGAGGAGATCATTCTGGTGACACTCATGATCATTTGTTTCCTTGTTATTCTAACTGCTGTACCATCCACTAGCTGTTTTTGTAGACTCAAACTTATAGAGAAGATATTCAGGTAAGTAAATTAACTTCCTTTCCAATCAAGCAAAATAAGGGAGTGTCCTAAAATCTCAATTTCAATAACAAGAGATTAATTGGAGGCATACAAATACATCTTGAATTTTTCTTTAGCTTTTATTTTATTTTTTAAATTTAATTTAATTTTCCATTTTTATATTTTTTCCATATATGTCTTGAACCTTGCTGCTCTACACGGATACCAAGTTGGAGGTTTATAAATGAAAGAGGAAATAATGTCATGTTTGAGAAACAAAGAATAGTTGAATATCAGGGAGAATATACTTCATATAACAAAGTTTTTAAAGAATAGAACAGGAGTTAACAGAAAGGTGAGAGGTAACTCAAGCTTTAAAAAATAAGCAGTCAGGGTGCTTGAGTAGCTCAGTCAGTTCAGCATCTGACCCTTGGTTTTGGCTCAGGGTATGATCTCAGGTTGTGGGACTGAGCCCAGTGCTGGGCTCCATGCTCAGCCCTGAGTCTGCTTGAGATCCTTTCCCTCTGCCCACCCGCTGTTCACGCTCTCTCTCTCAATCTAAGATAGATAGATAAATCTTAAAAAAAATAAATAGATAGGGGTGCCTGGGTTGTGTGGTCAGTTAAGTACAGCCTTTAGCTCAGGTCATGACGACAGGGTCCTGGGATAGAGTCCCACATTGGGCTCCCTGTTCAGAGGGAAGTCTCCCTCTGCCCCTCTCCCCTGCTCATGCTCTTTCTTTCTCTCTCTCTCTCTCAAATAAATAAAATCTTTAAAAAATAACAATAAACAAATAAGCAGTCAAAAGTCATTTCACACAGTAGCTTTTATGGAATGCCATTCTATGTCTCATTTCTGTTAAGAAGCTTGAGCCATTTTTTATTTGCTAAGAATGCATTGTCACCTGTTTTTCTGGGAGGTGTGAGAGTATATAAATATTTAACTCTTTAATTTTTTCACTGATGGATCGATTGATTGACTGACTGATTTACCCATTAATTTGACAAATATGCAATGGAACTATTCCAGAATCCAAACCTATGCATTTAATAAAGCACACAGAAGTCCCTAACCTCAGAGAGCTTATGTTCTAGTTGGAGCAAGAGGCAATAAACAAAATGATTAAGTATAGTGTATCATATAGTAAATAGTGATAATTCCTAAATAGAAAAAGGTAAATTAGAAAAAGCAAATGATGTTTGTAATCCCTTTGAGAGAAAGATCATGTAATTCCTTTTACTCAATCAAATAAAACAAATTAATACTTCCAACATAAATATGATAGGCTACCACAAAACTAAGCTAAGCAATGAAACCAAAGCAAGTAGAAGTTAAATGTAGGGAATAATGACGTTTCACCAACAATGTTTTTATTTTATTTTCCTTCTCTAGTTTTTAACCATTTTCTTATTTAAGAGCCATATTTGGTATACTGTTTGATACTCTAGTCTTCCTTTGATGGAAAATAAACATGTAGAAAGGTTCAATATTTGCCTTCTGTGAACATTTTTTTTTCTGTACTCTACAAGCATTTTTTTGTTCTAAAACAAGTAAACTTGGTGCAATTCTAAATATCAAATATGATTAGTTAACTTTAACATAGACATACAATCTAACTTGTTGTTCAGGGGCTTACCATGGAAGTCTTTACATCATTACAAGAATTGTAAAAGCTGGTTGACCATTATATTTATCTGTGTTTGCAATAGAAATACATGAAGTCCAGAACTGGGTTAATTCGTTGGGTTGGATTGTCCCGCAAGAGCCCTAATGAGGTCTGGATGTGGGAAGATGGCTCCATGCCCTCCAAAAATGTGTAAGTCAATGGACATTCAGAATATAAGGCACAATGAGTTGATTTTATTCTTGAGATCCTCTACCCTCTTGAAGGCAAGCTACTTAAAAACTGGAAGGTGGTTCTGTGACCTACTGTGTGTGATAGAAGCAGCAGCACCCCCAGACACCCTACTCATAATAAGTGAACACTGGTAATAAGAGAATTCTACTTTACCTACTTTCCCATTCCTCTGTTCTTTATCTAAGTCATGATCCACCTTTATTCCTGACACTTTTCCCCGTTCATTTCTGCCCTCAAATTTACCATTGGAACATGTGTGCACGTGCATTCTTCACTTGATCTGATTCTCTTAACATACTTTTATTTTATTTTGTTTAAGATTTATTTATTTATTTGATAGAGAGAAACACAGCTAGAGAGGGAAACACAAGCAGGGGGAGTGAGAGAGGGTGAAGCAAGCTTCCCGCCAAATGGAAGCTGGATGCCGGCTCCATCCCGGGACTTCGGGATCATGACCTGAGCTGAAGGCAGTCGCTTAACCAACTGAACCACCCAGGCTCCCCTCTCTTCACATACTTTTAGAACAAAATGATCATTCTTGTTATTTCATGGTTGAAAGTGATTACTTGAGAATTCTTTTGACCTCTCTGTATCATTTTACCTACTCTTCCTCCCCAGGAGTCTCCAAGAATCAGGCACACCACCATTTATAAGGTGGTTCTAATGTTCATATCATAAGGTTCCATCCTTCTACAGACAATCCAGGCAAAGGAGGCATTTACATTAAGAGTTATTTAATGTGGTTTTCCAATTATCAATCTCAAAACCTTTGCTCATTTTGTATATGAAAACTGTAAGGTGTCTCCAATTAATATTAAAACTGATAACTACAACTTGTATAATCTGGTCATAACCTAAATTTTCAATTCATTTATTCAACAGATACTAAATATTTATTGTGCATGGAGAAAAAGATAGTGCATGTACAAGCAAACGTCTTCATAGATCTTGAGCTTTATCTCCTATCATTTGCTGCCTCATTCACAATATTGCAGGCAAACTGGTGAAACCTCTGTGCTTTCAACAAATAAAACTTGTTTTATTGTCTTAGGGCTTTTGTACTTACTGTTTTCTTCTGGAATGCTCCACTACCAGAACTCCATGACGGACTCCCCCTAGGGACTCACATGTCTGTTTAAACATCACTTCCTCAACAAGGCCAACCTTTGTTACCTGGACCAAATTCACTTCCTTCCATCCACATCCACTCAAGCCCATTAGCACACCATTTCATTTTTTTCCTCTTACCATTCTCTGAAATTTTCTATTTTTTGGCTTCTTACCAATATCCTCTTACTAGAATGTAAGTTCCCCAGTAGAAGGGACCATGTCCCTGTTTACTCTACCAATATCAGGACACAAAACAACTTTGGCACATAATATGTATCCCACAGATACTTGGCAAATAAATTAGATCTATACATTCTTTGTTTCCTTGTCATTAGCAATGCAGCTGGGAATATGGACAAGTCAACAGGCAATTGTAATAGAGTATACTGCCTTATTTCTGCTACCTACAACATAAATCCTCATTTTAAAAATATTTAATCAAATTACTTTTCCTTGAGCTCATTCCAACTCTGTATAGCCATTTGTCCTACAGGGCATCTCCTCTCTGTTTGTCTAAATCCTGCTGTTCTTCTAAGACATAACTAAAGTGTGATCTATGAAAAGATGAAAAGATAAAGCCTTTCCTATCATTTCAGATCTCGTCCATCTCTTTCTCTGGGATACTATTGCATCTACTGCTCCTATGTTTCTTTTTTGTTGTTGTTGTTGTTGCATTTTTTTTAATTTTAATTTTTTTTTCAATGTTCCAAGTTTCATTGCCCATTCCCCACACCGAGTGCTCCATGCAATAGGTGCCCTCAGTACCCACCACCAGGCTCTCCCGTCCTCCCACCCCCTTCCCACCAAGTCCCTCAGTTTGTTTCTGTATCCAAAGTCTCTCTTATTTTGTTTCTCTCCCTGAATTACCCTACTTCCCATTTACTTTCCTTCCCCTACTGCACCGCAAGTAAGTGAAACCATGTGATACTTGACTTTCTCTACTTGGCTCACATGTTTCTTAATCAATGCTGTACCGAATTACTGTTGACTTACTCAGATGTACCTACTTTATACTCCCAAGAATCCTGAAAATTTCTCAATGATCTGAACGCTGTTGTTTACTTCTATCCCCATACTTTCTGTTTCCATTTTGTGGGACAAAATACTTTCATGCAGAGTTTAAATGTTGGCTACTTATAGCTTTCGGAGGAACTCATTCTACCTTTTGCATTCACAGGTTTGAGCTTTCTGGAAATGAAAGAGAAAATATGAATTGTGCTTATTTTTATGATGGAAAAGTTTACCCTACTTTCTGTAAGAACAAGCATTATTTGACCTGTGAGAGGAAGGCGGGCATGGTGAATGTAGACACACTGCTTTAATGCAAAGAGATGGATGGAATGTCTCAGACAAATGCTTGATTATACAATGGACGATCTGGATGAAGGACTCGCTAGCCATAAAATCTTTCCCTTTATTCCCCTTGGAGTCATCTTTACATTATATTTTCTACCAATACCACCTCATCCTTTAATATCCCCCTTATGCTAAGAGATGATTTAGTCTCTTCTTTATACACCCAGAATTCTGTCTGGGAGTTGATAATTTGTTCTCAATTGTTCTGTTTCCATGGATTGTCTTTCTTTTTGTCTTCCATTCCTAATTATCTCAACATGGTATGATTCACCACATCTCCAGGCATAAACATATACACTTTAAATTGAAATAAGAAAGTTTAGGACTTGATTGAGTTAAGTTGTGCAAAATATCTAAGTCTGAAAGACAGTATAAAGTAGTGGAAAGAATACTAAACTTGGAATCAGTAGAACAATTTAGATGCAGTGATTACTTAATTAAAGGACAACCATGGGCCGACTAGTCATGTAGCCTCTTTACCATTCATTTTCTCATATTTCAAATCGAATAACACCCATTACTTCACAGTTTTACAACCTAATAAGACACCAGAGTACTAGTTATGTCAGAAATTCCATAAAGGCCAACACTGTGACTTTCCATTTGTTCTTGTATGTGGGGGATCAAGCATGGTTCCTGGCTCACTGGAAACAGGAAAATAGTTGTTTCTCATTCTGTAAGAAGCATCACAATCTATATAACACTACATAATTATAATTTGGATTCCAGGTCCACCTTTGGTCACATTCAACAGCAAGGAAATTAAAGTTTCCTTCTGTGCACAGAAAATAAAATTCTGTGCAAGGAACTTGGTAGTGTTTGAAAAATAGGAAAATACTTCTTAACAAGGCCTATAGGCATGTAGACAAAACAGTAAGTAAAAATGTTTTATCTTTTCCTGACAGTTCTTTGCTTGATTTTTGCTGAGTAACTCCTCAAATATTTATAGACATGTGGAGAGATACTCTTTCACAGTAAAAAGACAGAAAGTGCTTTTCTTTCCCATAGCTTCCCTGAAGCTACTCGTTCTTCTTACATCGGTAGTAATAAAACTTATGAATATGAATATGATTCTCAAACAACTCAACATGCACACAAATACTTAATACAAACACAAATACTTAAGGTTCTCAGTTGGAAGATTGAGGAGACAGACCTGTGCTTTTAATCAGCTCTCCTCTTGATTCTGATACAAGTAGTTTTAATACATTTTGAGAAAAATTACCTTGAAACTTACTCCCTATGTGGCTTTTACTAAGTTACTCTGTTTCTTCATTTATGAAATGGGCTTAATATTATTATTTTACTCATAGGTAATAGCAAGGATCATTTAATACAATATATAAAACATTCAGTAGACTATCAAGTATGTAATAAATACTCAATAAATACGTATTATTTCATAACTTGAAGCACTAATATTCAAAGATATTTGAATTTTGTCATGTTTTAGACTATCAGTAAACGAGCAGATTTAGGGGGACTGAGGAAAAATAATGCAGATACCTCAGATTCTGCTTCTATTTCAAATGCCTTGAGATCTTGGCTTTGGGGGGATGGTATCATTATTTTACTGTTTTTTTACTTGTTGATTTAGAGAAATGGAATATGAACTAATAATTCAGAAAATCATCCAAAACAACCAACCATGTCTCTGAACTTTAGTGTTTTATTACCCACAAATGGAAAAACATATGTGTGTGTGTGTGTGTGTGTGTGTGTGTGTGTGTGTGTGTGTGTGTGTATAACTATATGGTACAAGTAAATTTCAAAGAATAATATCTTGGTTTGTGGCAAAAATGCAATTAAAAAATGTTAACCAACTATGCCTACAAAGATTCTTTTTTCTGGTACTCATATCAAAATCATCTTATACATGAAACAAGATCATCTTATACATGAAATTATACAGATTGTAGTGCACAGGCTCTGTGATCAGACCACTTACATTCAGATACTAACTCTTCCACTTAACTACCCAAGTGAACTTTGGTAAATAATTTGACTTCTCTGTTCTTCGATGTACAATTAAGTTTCAGTGTACTCATAATAATGCTTACTTCACAGAGATGTTTTGAGAATCAAAGCAATTCATGTAAAAGCCCTTTGAAACAGTACTTGGAATGTAATGAATAATAAATAATGGGAGGTATGATTTAAAACATCAAAACCAGTAAAAGTAACATTGGTCCTTTATTGGGAGAGCCCAATGTTTCCCCCAAATAAATTTATCAGAGAATATACCAAAGTAGAGAAAACTAGATCTTTCTGAGCTTGGTATTAGCACTGATAAAATTTGAGAGCACCTGGAAATTAATGACAACTCATTAAACTTCCGTTCCTGTGCTCCCGAGATTGGTCTTAATGCATATTTAGTGTGTTCCTTCCTCTTTTTCTCCTCAAGGTAGAAATCATTGCATAAAGAAGGCTACAGAGAGTTAAGTCACATTATTTTTCAGGTCAGAATCTCAGGTCACAGGAAAATCATTTGAAATATTTGGAGAACTTTCTGGATATTCTCTGTTCACCTGTTGAGATCCTCTCGGCCCTGCCCTGTGCCTTGGGAGGCAGAACTCAAATTAACAGCACTATTTGGGGCAACTTTCCTCTACCTCTACCAGTAGGTAGATAATTTACCTACTGAGAAGTACTTGCAAAAATCAAAGAGTGAAAGGAGATAGTGCTCAGGGTATACTGCTCATTCCCTTGTCTCTCTCCTTACCATTCCATGTTTGGCAAAGGCTGCATGTTCTGTATCTTAGGCCATGGCCCCTATCAGATACCCTCTCCTTAACTCCTCCAGCCTAGGGGTGATAACATCCTCTCAATGCATATTTCACCACCCTTTTTATACCCATTAATCTTTCCCCAAACTTTACAGTGTCTTTATTCAATGCCCTGAGATTACTCCTTGAGTATGTCATTTGTTTTCCTTTGTTAAGACATCAATGACTGATCCAGGGAGATACTGAAACAAAAGAGAATATTGCAATTTTGTAGATTGTTGAGATTTGCAAACTATAAATTACCAAGATGTGACCTTTGGCCATAAGGACAAATGGCCAATATGTAAATGGTGATTAAAATATCAAGTTTCTTAATGCTATAATCACAGGATGTGGCAGCAATGGCCATCTATGCATTAAATAATTCATGCTTCTCATTTGGAGTAAAGTTGTCATCAAAAGTTTGTTAGCTAGGCAAAAAATACGTTTATCAGGCCCAGCCTTTTAGATTCAAACATGGCCATTATGTTCGTGCATGTAATACACACTACTTCTAGGTTATGGCTTTTTTTAAAAAAAGATTTTATTTATTTACTTGACAGAGAGAAACACAGAGAGAAAGAGGGAACACAAGCAGGGGGATGGGAGAGGCAGAAGCAGGCTTCCCACTGAGTGTGGAACCCGATATTGGGCTCAATCCAAGGACCCCAGGATCCTGACCTGAGCCAAAGGCAGACACTTAACAACTGAGGTGCCTCTTCACCCAGACGCCCCCAGGTTATGGCTTTCAAGAGGCAGATGCGGATTTGCCATTTTCTCTTTTCCTTTCTAAGGCACTCCAATGTCTTACAAGATGGAAGGAGTTTGGGTCCCAGTTGGGGGAAATCTCTCCACTAACCAGGATTACTGGAGCTAAATTGTTATGTGAATAAGAAATAATCCTTATTGTGTTAAACAACTGTTTGTTTGGTTTTTTTTTTTTGAGACTTACTTATTCCCAGAAACTACATTACCCTAACTAATACAGTGGGTAAATTTATTTGAAGGATAAAATCCCTTCCTAGAAGCTTTTCTATTTAAGGATACGCAGTGATCTTCAGCTCCTTCCCCTTGGCTTGTTCAATGTCAGCTAACCTCAGGTGTTCACTGTCTAGGTCATCCACAGGCTTCATGTCCTGTACCAGAATATAAGTACATTATTTGCATGTCTATTCTTCTCATCTTGATAATAACCCAGTGCTATCAACTTCAACAATCTGCTGCACTTCAGAACCCAGAGAAGTAACCTATTCTACTTGACGCCATTTGAAGTTCAATTTCTTTTCTCATTTCCTTGTTTAACAGGTTGTACATTGGCTTAAATTTCATAAACTTCTACTTTCTAGATGAAGATGCATCTATTGTATCCCTTCAACCCAAACGTAGTTTCCCACTGGTGGGAGAAGTAGCCAATTTCAGTTCTTTCATGAACCTGTTGGTAACACAAGAGGAGTTATTTGCCTTAGCTTCTTTGGTGGACTGCCTTACCTACCTCAGCATCTCAGATATGCAGGAGGAAGACACATACAACTCTCTCCAGTGGGATCATCCAACACCAAGCCCTTATCAGAAACATCTGTCTTCCACCAAATACTCAGGTAACCAGTTCTGATATTTGGTCCAAGCCTTTGGAGTTTATGCTTTGTTTCTTGTTTTATTATGAGCACAGGGTGATTTTTCTAATGAGATAACCCACATACACTTCTGATAACTGCATTATGTAATTATATTAAAAAATGAAGTGATGTGGAAGAGTAAGGAAAGGTGCAAAAGGAAAGAGAAATGGATTTGACAAATATATAGTAACTTTTCCCCTCTCTCTTGCTGGAAGGACAAAGAATTGCGAGATTTGGTGATAAATGAAAGGAATCCTATATAGGTATATATTTTTTATTATTTTAGTTCCTGCGCTAAACACCCTGAAATTTACCTGACAAATGCTAGGACCTAAAGAGAAAATATAGGTTGAAAAACTGAGAAACCTTAGCAACCTGGAGCAGTGTGCTCTGAGGATCACTTCTGCTGCTCTTATTTTACATTTGTATTAGCTTCTTGTTATTTTGATAATAAATTACCACAGACCAAGGGGATTACTACAACATAAATTTATTATCTTACAGTTCTAAAGATCAGAAGTTCAAAACAGGTATCACTGGGCAACGTGTTGTCAGAGCCGCCTTCCTTCAAGAGGATCTAGCCAGGGAAGAATCCATTCATGTTTTCCAATTTCTAGAGCTGCATTTCCTGCTTCGCTTGGCTCATGGCCCCCTTTTCCATCTTCAAAGCCATGCTACACCTTCAGATTTCTTTCTGCTTCCATCATCATAGAGGACCCTGACCACTGACCTCTCACTTATAAAGGCCCAGATAAAACAAGAGACTGTCCCCATCTAAGATCTTTAACCTCATTACAGTTTAAAGTCTCTTTTATCACATGAGGTTATGTTTATGGGTTCCAGGGAGTAGGACATGGGCATTTGGGACAGGATCATCATTCAGCCTACCATATAATCCAAAGAGAACTTCTGTTGTTTTTTTTTTTCTGATTTGTGTAAAGAATATAACAAGTCACACATTCTTCATTTTTCTTTCCTGAAGAGATCCAAAATTACCTGGGGAAAAAAAAAGTGTTCCTCATCCAAAATTGTATGTTTAAAAGAAATATCTCTGAACCAATCATGCTCAAGGGGTACTGAAAAGAGATGAGGAGATGCACCATAGTGTTTCTGCTTTCAAAAATTAAAGCCTGCTATCTGGTTTGCTCCAGTCTCTAAAAGATTGTTGGAAAAGAATACATGTAACAAGTTAGTAATGTTGTGACAACACATAAGGATAAGAGGAGTATATTACTTAACCTATTGGATTTGACACCTTTCAAAATCCAAGGTATTCTGGGATGCCTGGGTGACTCAGTAGGTTAAGTGCCTACCTTCACCTCAGGGCATGATCCCCTGATCAAGCCAGGCATCAGGCTCTCTGCTCAGCAGGAAGCCTGCTTCTCCCTCTCTCACTCCCCCTGCTTGTGTTCCCTCTCTAGTTGTGTTTCTCTCTGTCAAATAAATAAATACAATCTTTAAAAAAATAGGTATTCCAAGTTATAACTTGCATTTCAAAAAGTTGGAATTCTTTTTTCCTGTTACCACAGTTCCCATGGCCTCAAGAATTCTCTAGTAAGAATGCTCATTCTTTCGCTCAGTCTAGGCTCACACTGGCCCATCTCTTTCATCTTCTTTCTCTAACTCAGTGTCATTGCCCTTATGCCTTGTTCAGGAGCATGGTGTCTGGTGATGGTGATTTCATGTATTCTCTGCGTGGGCTCAGTAACAACCTCTGTTTTCTTGGGGATCAAGTGTAAGTACAAAAAGATACCTTCAAAATAATTGATATGCATAGATTTCATGTACTTTATACACAATTATGCATTACAAGCATACATATACACTGCATGTAGCTTTGTATAAAAATTCTGTATATGTGTATCATAAATAAAATGTCATAATTTGTAAATTATTTTTAAATTTGTAAATTACAAACATGTAAATGCATATTTCTGATGTAAAATAATGACTTTTTTTTTTTTAATTTGAACAAGAAAGAGAGCATGAATAGGGGGAGAGATAGAGGAAAAGGGAGAGGGAGAAATAGACTTCCTGCTGAGCAGGGAACTCCACTCAGGGCCCCATCCCAGGACCCTGAGATCATGATCTAAGCCTAAGTCAGGTGCTTAGCTACTTTTAATAACTTTGAATGTTTATTTGCATGTTGTTTAACTTAACTTTAATGCCATTTTAGGGAAAATAATGCAAATAATTACTTATATTACTTATATTATGATTCAATTCATGAGTCACACGAGCATGCTAAAGGATACAACTTGTAAGAGTTCAATATAATGCTCTTTCTTTTCTTTTTTTTTTAAGATTTTATTTATTTACTTGACAGAGAGAAACACAGCCAGAGAGGGAACACAAGTAGAGGGACTGAGAGAGGGAGATGCAGGCCTCCCGCCGAACAGGGAGCCCAATGTGGGACTTGATCCAGGGTCTCCAGGATCATGACTTGAGCCAAAAGCAGTTGCTTAACCAACTGAGCCAACCAGGTGCCCCTGCTCTTTCTTTTCTAAATATGTATGTATTCTAAACTTTATGCAGAATATTTTAGTAGGAGTTTTTCACTTTATATTAGGCAAAGTACAATTTAATAAGTTTAATGCAAATCTGAGCACTTCATATAGGCCATAGTTAATCATGTTCCTTCTTTTTTAAGATTTTATTTATTTATTTGTCAGAGAGAGAGATACAGAGCACAAGCAGGGAGAGCGGCAGGCAGAGGAAGAAGCAGGATCTCCCCCAGAGAAGGGAGCCTGATGCAAGGCTCCATCCCAGGACCCTGAGATCATGACCTGAGCCTAAGGCAGATGCTTAACTGACTGAGCCACCCAGGTGTCTCTTTAATCATATTCTTTATTTCCTTTAGTCTAAATTTAAGACATGTTTTCATATCTGGCAAGTGAAATTTTTATAAGGTATAATTACAGGGCTGTGATTCCAAAAAACAAACAAAATCCCCTAATACCCTGCAGTATCACTCATGCTAGTACTAACAAATATGCTTAGAAAAGACAGAATAAAGGTTATTATCCCAGATAATTCTTTCTTTTTATATGCTCTGGCAATTTTTTTTTTTTTTAAATAGGGGACTTTAGAATAGGTGAGGAAGAATTGAGTTTTACAATGAGGAAGAGGTAGGTTCAGATTTGCTTCCACAAAGTACAAGAAACTTAATCTTGTTCATGTTAGTTATGAGCTTATTTTCCCAATTGTTCTTAGAAAATTGTTTTAAGGGGCACCTGAGTGGCTTAATCAGTTAAGCATCTCTCTTTGGCTCAGCTCATGGTCCCAGGGACTTGGGATCAGGTCCTGAATTGGGCTCCCTGCTCCATGGGGAGTCTGCTTCTCCCTCTCCTTCCTGCTCCTACACCTCTCACTATCTCTTCTCTCTCAAATAAATAAATAAAATCTTTTTTTAAAAAGCATTTTTTTAAAAAAGAAAGAAAATTGTTTCAGCTCAGGTCATAATCTCAGGGTCCTGGGATTGAGGCCCACATCAGGCCGCTCTGCTCAGCAGGGAGCCTGCTTCCTCCTCTCTCTCTGCCTGCCTCTCTGCCCACTTGTGATCTCTCTCTCTGTCAAATAAATACAATAAAATCTTTTTTTAAAAAAAAGAATTACTAGAAGCTCAGGAAATAATTTTTACTTTGTCTATCAGCTTAAAAGAAATGTCACCTCTCACAGCAAATGTTAGCAATTCCAGAAAGTTTTCCTTATCTCACCCTGTGCTCCCTCTGTGCTTCGTATAAAAACACATTATTTATACCAAATGCAAGTCCATTTTTTTAAGAAGCTCACACTTAAACATCTATTTATCAAATAGACATACTACAAATAGGTTGCAGAATTGAAAAAGAACTAACAGATAAGTCAATCAACATCTAATAATTCAGTTTCTTCTTTAAAACCTGGGCACTTTGCATGGAATAGTGTCAGGTTCCATTCTGAGGACAGTACAAGAATTCATATTTAACAGGCACTGCAAATACCAAAAGACATGGTTTAAATATCACGTCTATGTGATAAATTTCAATGCTGCTTTATAAATATGAACTACCTGGTGTAAGAAAACAAAACAAATGAAGTGTAAAGAACACTTTCAATTAAAAATGAGGTTAACTGAAGACATAATACCTCAAGCAATATTACTGATTGATTGGGATATAGAATTTGTTTATATATAAAAATGAACCTGTAGTCTTCAATCACCAATTACGACATCACCAAAAAGCACATAGTATATACTAAGGATGTTCGTAAAAATATAACCTACATTTTTTCCATGTCCTCAAAAAACTTGCTGTCCAATATATATTTACTTTTGTCTTTCTTTCTCTGTAGTTCATGAAATCTATTTAGATAAATTATGACAATCATGTTCCTAACAAACTCTGGGTCATTTTAAATTGTACTAATTCACTTTGACCCACAAATCCCACATTTGGAAATTTTTTCTATAGATGAACGTGCCTGTATAGTAATAGAATTAAAAAAAAGATTGAAAAAACTCAAATTCCTATCAGTAACGGATCATTTAAATTAACAATACTACATCCACATCATGGAATACCAGGAAATGAAACGAGGAAGAGAAAGAAAAGGAGAAGGAGAAACAGAAGGAAGAAGAAAAAAAAGGAGAAGGGAAGGCAGGAGGAAGAAGTAGAGAAGAAAGAGGAGAAGGGAGAGGGGAAGGAGGAAGAGAGGAGGGAGAGAAAGGGTCAGGGGGAGGGAAAGAAGCAACAGCAGTAAGAGCAGCTGCTCCATATGGACTGATACATGATATATCCTCCAGTGAAAAAAGCAACTTTTAAAGTAATGTTCACACTAAACCAAAATTTGATTGAGAACGGATATTTCTTCATATGCCAAGTAACACTGGAAGGACATATAAGAAGTAACTAAAAATGGGGTCTGGAGAGGGAGATGTGACAATGTGTTTATTTTTTCTAATGTCATTCCATGGACGTCATATGCAATAGGCAATTTTTTTTAACTCCCAGAACAAAAATTGGATAAAGAAAATATTTTGATGAGGATAAAGAAAAGCTAGCCAGAAAATGAAGTATTTAAAACTTTCAGTAATCTCTGGAAAATGCTTACAAGTAAGAGGTTGGGCTCTCTTTTGTTTTGTGTTAATAGTTATAAACACTTTTAAAACTTTTAAATATTATTACACAAATGTAAAATATTTTTACCATTAGCTTTTGTTCAAGTATAGTGACCCTACTATTGCTATCAATCCTGCCACTTGCCAAGGTCATTTTATACATTCTCAAAACATTCTTAGGGCTCTATTATGTAAAGCCAGTTACAGAAACAAGAGTTCTGTTAAACAAGAAGCAGTTTGTTCACTTCAAATTTCCTAACTGCCTGCTTGTCCTTGCTAGTTATAGATTATGTTTTAGCCAGTAGATTTTGAGTTATAAAAATCATGTTTAATTTTTAATAATTGTTTCATTTTAATTATCATTCCATTTCAACAAAAAGTGTTAAATGTTTTCTCCATGAAAATTTTCCATGTAAGACAAAGGTCAATACTAATATTTAAATTATATCTATAGCCACATATGATGTATATAATTTATAATCTACATAGTAAAAACAAGGACATGTTTCTGACAAAGAGTAATGAATGAAATCTATATCTTCTTTAAAGTACCATGATATCGAAGTAATGAATGAGTTAATTACAAATTATTCTTATTTAACATCAAAGTGCATCCATAGATAATTGACAATAAAATAACTGGTAAAAATTAATCATGCTCCATTAATATAAAAGAATACACTGCAATAATTTTAAAGAGTCTTCTAGAACTATTGTTGCTAACATGGAGATATGGTTATGCAATATTTTCCCATGAAATAAGCAGATTAAAAAGTCAGTTATGGAAAAGTATAGTTTTATAAAAATTTTATGTAAAATCGATGTATTTCCTATATACAACTCTGGAAAAAAAGTTTCAATAGATATAAACTAAGTGTTAACAATTGTTATTTGAATGGTAGGTTTAAATGTAAGAAGTAATTTCTTGCTTTCTTCCTACTACTTTGTATTTTCTGTTTTTCCCTACCATATGACTTATGCTAATTACTTTCTATTTAAAAAACTATAGTGCTTGGGCGCCTGGGTGGCTCAGTTGGTTAAGCGACTGCCTTCGGCTCAGGTCATGATCCTGGAGACCTGGGATCGAGTCCCACATCGGGTTCCCTGCTCGGTGGGAAGCCTGCTTTCCTCTTTCACTCCCCCTGCTTGTGTTCCCTCTCTGGCTGTATTTCTCTCTGTAAAGTAAATAAAATCTTAAAAAAAAACAAAACAAAACTATAGTGCAAAATAATTTCTAAAAATTCATATTTTCCATTTGTTTTTATTAGTCTTTTTCATTTTCTTAATTCATCAGATATATCATATAATATCATATAATAAACAGTTTTATTTGAGGGGCTTTAAAAACATTGCTCTTACATTCCCCTAAGTAAATATATTGTTTAATCTATATTCCTCACTTGTTGCAAATTGATTACAAGCCCAACACCAGTAAAGGCACAGTACCTTGCTTCCCATATAGGGAGAAACTAGAGAGAAGTCTCATTTCCCTTTCTCCAGTTTCATTACAGTTTTATGTAGTACAACTGTTTCAGGTAGTAATAAACAAAACAGCAATAACCTCGAGGATATAGTCAATCTAGAAAAGCTCATCAAAATTCAAAATTTTAGAATAATACTTCAATTCCTAAAAGGAAATCTCCAAACATGCTAGATTATAAATAGAATAAAAGAAATAATATCAATTATTTGCTCCCCACTCTGGTTACACCCAACCTTTTGCTAAGAAAAAGGAACACAATCCAAGCCACTAGCAGCTGGGATTACTTGAACCATTCACAGGTGGATAAAGACATAACCATTCACTGTCCATAGCTCTTGAGCAAAATATAGAAAAGGAGAGTCCTAAAGCATATTGAAAAAGATTAGTATATGTGTAATAGTAGACCCCAAAATAGAAGACGGAGTTAGAAAAAAGTAATATTAAGACTTATTGAATGAATATTTTCCAAAATTGATTAAAAACATTAAGACATAAGTCCAAGGAATTCTATTAAAAAAAAAAATCAGCAAAAAGAAAAATCAATTTCCATGTTAAGAAAAATATTTACTAAAATAAGAATAAATACTATATAAAATGATTTTTAAAAGAACTGACTTGAGGCACCTGGGTGTTGCAGTCAGTTAAGCATCTGCCACTCAGATCATGATTCTGGGGTGCTGGGATGGAGTCTTGCATTGGGCTTCTGGCTCAGTGGGAAGCCTGCTTCTCCCTCTCCCTCTGCTTGTACTCTCTCTGTGTCAAATAAACTAATTTTTAAAAATCTTTTAAAAAAAAGTACTGACTTAAAAAGCTTGTCAGACTTATAAAGAAAGAACTACAAAAAATAGAAAAATAATATGAAAATGGGAGGCCTGGCCATGCCAAATATTGAAATAAATTATAAATCTAAAATAATGAAGTCTGTGTGGTACTGACCTAGGAGTAGATGAGCAGGTAGATTGAATAGCATTAAAACAATAGGAACATATAAAAGTAGTTTATTGGCAGTTACAGTAAGCTAAAGATAGCAATTAGAAAAGGATGAGGAAGGGGTTATTCAGTAAATGATTTAAGACCACAATGTCGCCATCTGGGGGAAAAATTTGGAAGTCATACCTCATAAATTCCAACAAAATAAATTTCAACTACATTAAAATATGAAAGTGAAATGTATTTGTAAAAAGTATAATCTCAGGTGTAAAACTTTTACTCAAAATGACTCAAAAAGCATCTGATGTATGTGGGGTGAACTACCACAAGCAAAGTCCGAAGATACTGGCAAGCTCCTGGCTCAAACCATGTAGGAGCTAAGTTTACCCAAATGTAAGTGCACGGACACAATCAGTTAGACAGGATTGCTTGCTCAAGAAGATTCACAGGACCTGAAATGACAATGCTTACAAGTTTATAGTTTATCACAAGAAAAGGATGATGTTTAAGAACCACATTAAAGTAAGGATATGGTCTGGAGTGGCCAGGTACAGAGAAGTACTTGGTCCTCCCTCTGTAATTGGCTTCTCAGGACACAGTTTCTCTCGGGTGAGGAAGCAAGGATGGTTATGTCCACTAACCACGTTGGAAGCAGGGAGCCCAAAATGGAGTCTTCTTTGGTAATTTTTATTTTATGCTGCCCACATAAGCATATTTCTTTCTTTTTTTTAAAAAAATATTTTATTTATTTATCAGAGAGAGAAAAAGAGAGAGAGGACAAGCAGAGGGAATGGCAGGCAGAGGGAGAGGCAGGCTCCCTATGAGGCAAGGAGCCTGATGTGAGACTTGATTCCAGGATCCTGGGATTGTGACCTGAGCTGAAGGCAGATGCTTAACCCACTGAGCCACACATGCGTTCCCACAAAGACATATTTCTTCCAGGTAACCAGCTTCAGCAGCAGAACTTGCTCAGGATCTCATTGTAACCAGGGGCAAATCATCAGTCATGTGACATCAGTAAAGAGCACTGACAAGCTAGTATCATCCAACCAGAAAATCCTCAGACTGATGATTACAAAGCTACACTGTTCATTGGTATGTCTCATACTTTGTCCAGAGGTCAATGCCAGGCAGGAAATTTAGAAACACTATTCAAGCTTATCCTAGTCCTGTTCTAAGGACTTCTCACAGCACAATATCTTTACTGTATAAAACAATAATGAAAATACTAGAGACCCAATGAAAAAAATTATATAATTTTATATAATTATACACTCCATAGAAAAGGAAATGCAACTGACGTATATATGTATGAGAAAAAGTTTCAACACCAAACATAAAAAAGAAAATGCAAATTCAAATAATATTGAAATGCCATTTGCAACAGCTTATGTGGAGGGTAATTTGGAAATATCTAATACAATTTAAATGCACATAAACTTTGACCTAGCAACTTTTCTTAAAGATATACTTACAGGGAGGCGCCTGGGTGGCTCAGTGGGTTAAGCCTCTGCCTTAGGCTCCAGTCATGATCTCAGGGTCCTGGGATGGAGGCCAGCATAGGGCTCTCTGCTCAGCAGAGAGCCTGCTTCCTCCTCTCTCTCTGCCTGTCTCTCTGCCTGCTTGTGATCTCTCTCTCTGTCAAATAAATAAATAAATAATCTTTAAAAAAAATAAATAAAGGGACGCCTGGGTGGCTCAGTTGGTTAAGCGACTGCCTTCGGCTCAGGTCATGATCCTGGAGACCCGGGATCGAGTCCCACATCGGGCTCCCTGCTTGGCGGGAAGCCTGCTTCTCCCTCTCTCACTCCCTCTGCTTGTGTTCCCTCTCTCGCTGTGTTTCTCGCTGTCAAATAAATAAAATCTTTAAAAAAATAAAAAATAAATAAATAAATAATAAATAAATAAAATAAAATCTTTGAAAAGATGGGTGGCTCAGTCATTAAGCGTCTTCCTTTGGTTCAGGTCATCACCCCGAGGTCCTGGGATCAAGCCTTGCATCAGGCTCTCTGCTTGGTGGGAAGCCTGCTTCTCCCTCTCTCACTACTCTCCCTGCTTGTGTCCCCTTTCTAGCTGTGTTTCAAATAAAGTCACACACACACACTAATATATGTGTGAAATTATGTGTGACTAAGGTTCTTTATTATAGTATTTATTTCTGGAATACCAAAAGATTACAAATAGTCTAAAAGTCAATAGGGAATGACTAACATAAGTCATGATATATCCATACAATGGAATCTGCTAGATTATAATGAAAGAACAAGAAAGCTCTTTATACACTGATATAAATTATGCCCAAAATATATTTTAAGTGGTAAAATATGAAATATGAAAATATGAAAAACCATATGCATAAATCATTACTGTTTATATGAAGGGGGCATGTTATACTCATTTACTTGTAAACTTCAAATATATGCACAGGAATAAAAAAGAAATTGGTAGGTGGCGCCTGGGTGGCTCAGTTGGTTAAGCGACTGCCTCCGGCTCAGGTCATGATCCCGGAGACCAGGGATAGAGTCCCACATCGGGCTCTCTGCTCGGCGGGAAGCCTGCTTCTCCCTCTCTCACGCCCCCTGCTTGTGTTCCCTCTCTGGCTGTGTTTCTCTCTGTCAAATAAATAAAATCTTAAAAAAAAAAAAAAAAAAAACAAAAG
>PITA01011237.1:0-22449 GCA_004023965.1 Spilogale gracilis | reverse complement strand
GAGAGGGAACACAAGCAGAGGGACTGAGAGAGGGAGAAGCAGCCGAGCAGGAAGCCTGATGTGGGACTCGATCCCGGATCTCCAGGGTCATGACCTGAGCCGAAGGCAGTCGCTTAACCAACTGAGCCACTCAGGCACCCTCCTTTGAAGTTTTTGATTCTTTTTTTAAATTTTTTAATTTTTTTTAAAAGATTTTAACTATTTATTTGAGAGAGAGCACAAGCAGAGAGGAGAGGGAGAGGGAAAGAGAGAAGCAGGCTCTCTGGAGCAGGGCTCAATCCCAGGTCCCCAGGATCAAAACTTGAACTGAAGGCAGAGGCTTAACTGACCAAGCCACTCAGGCATCCCAAAGTTTTTGATTCTTGAACAGTGTAAATTTTAAACAAAACCTTAATGCAAATTAAAGTCACAAAATAATCAATAATTTGTAGTTATCCTTGGTCTGTATGGAAGAATTACTTTGTTCTAAGTTGTCAATATTTTTAATTAAGAATGATTGTCATTTATTGTTTGCAGTGTTCCAGGTGTCCACTATTGTAATGAAACAGCAAGAAAAACTCATCCATCAGGACAGAGCACTGTCGAATTTCACACAATGGAAGAGAAATCATAACCTTCAGATAAAATATTGCCAAACTTTGATGCAAAACTCGAGTTCAGGTAATTGATATAAAATCAGTTTCCACTGTGCAGATACAAACTTGGGCACCAGTTCCTCAGAAGAAGTTACTACAAAATTGCAAACAGAATTTTAAAATTAGGAGGGACATAATTTTGATCCACACTCCAGTTCCATTTTTTACATATATTTATATATTTCAGTGGTATGTGGAGAATATTAAGGTCTCAAGAAATGTAGACTTAAATATATATATATCTATATATATAGATATATATACAGTCAAATTTCAAAGGGAAATGTGTAGGATTAGCAGATTGGATTATTTTTAAGAAAGATTTTATTTATTTATTTGACAGAGAGAGAGATAGTGAGAAAGGGAACCCAAGCAGGGGGAATGAAAGAGGGAGAAGCAGGCTTCCCATGGAGCAAGGAGCCTAATGCAGGACCCTGGGATCATGACCAGAGCCAAAAGCAGACACTTAAGGACTGAGCCACCCAGGCACCCCCAGATTTTTTTTAAAGCAGTATTTTATGTTTTATCCAGTCACTCAAATTTATAAGTGTATCTTTAATTATAGTTCTAAATTCTTCAATATGCTTAAACACTGCTTTGGATTCAAATTTAGATATCTCTTTGACAAGAAAAATCATTCTACTAATCAGAGTATTTACCATAAAATTATAACAATTCAGGGTTCAACTCTTAAAAGATTCAATAAAGTTACTTCAGTTTTATCTTTTACATCCCTTAACTAGAATCTTACACCTAAAGCAACCTTATTTCTATGTGTGATATAGTTTATTGAGTATTCTATGATTACTTAATTGACTTTAATTATCCCTGTAGTGGATATCATTTAAATTATCACCAATGACAGTGGTCTTTAAAAACCTACCTTCTGGCTGAAATTTAGTCAAATAAATGTTCATAGAATATCTGGGTGCCCACCCGTGTTTTTAAACATTAGCCCTACCTCTGAGCCATTAACCCTGAGACAAAGGCAATACCCATTTGGAGACCTACAAATCTAATATGTCCTCCCACATTTCAGCTGCCCATGTCAACACCAGTCTTGCCATAACAATAGTCAAGACACTGATTAGCACAGATTCCAAGCAAAATATATTGAAAAGCTTTAAATAACTCAACATGTGGGCCCTGGACACTGATAATGAGCTATTTGTGACCCTAAGTAGAAGCCTCTCTCTAGAAACTATAGAGTTCTAAAAATTTCAGTGTCTTTCCCTCTATGCAAGAAACACTTGATCAAGTTCTTGCTTTTTGGTCCCCCTTTTATAGCCTGGAGCACAATTCTTTTGTGAATGCATTATTTCTTAAGACAGGTTTCATAAAACTGATTAAACAATATGGTTTCCTTCCAAGGTATATCCAAGTCCTAAAATAAGCTTTTTGGTCACTTGTGGTTTTCTTCAATTTTCTACATCCACATATTTTTGAATCAGTCCTCAAAGTGCACTGTTTGTTCTGTCCATTCTATAGGAAACATTTTCATGTTTAACTCTTAGAATTTACACATCAACTTGAAACTTACTATCAGCTTACCTAATGGTCCAGTATATAGTCCAATTGAATTGGGCCAGTAAGATTAACAGACACAAAACAATAGGCAAACAGTGAAGACTATACATGATGTATGTTTAAAGAGGTAAAAGATTTTCAAAAATAGAATAATCATTTCAATTGTTATAAAGGAGGAAGAATTTTGGAAAAAATTCTCTGAAATTAATTTTATCTTAACCTAATTCTTACAGAACTATTACAGTTGGAAATATATAAATCTTTCTATGGTAAGGACCATCTCAATTGAACCACTTAGTTACAATGTTCAGCTTCACTGGGGGTGAGACAAAGGTTTTTTTTTGAGGACATGTGCTACTAATATTTTTATAATAACTTTAACAAAGTAAAATGTTTCTGCTCAAAGCCCATAACTGCAAGCCTTGTCCGGACAACTGGATTCAGAATGGAGGAAGCTGTTACCGTGCCTTTGAACACTGGGGATTCTGGCATACCAGTAAAGAGGAGTGCTTGAAGGAGGAGTCTAATCTTCTACAAATAGATAGCAAAGAAGAAATGGTAAACACCCTCTCGTGGTTTCATATCATTCTGAAAATACCCTGATACATATGAAAAGAAAGGACTGATTCTAATCAGACAGGATTTCTTAATGTTCTATAACAACAAAAGTGTATTTATTACATATAGTAAGTAAAGGTTTAAAAGAGATGAAGTAGGAATTACCAAGGTTTGTTTTCCTTTTAATTGGTCAAACAAACAGGAAGTTATCTGGAAATCAAGGGGAATATGTTAGTTGTATGTCCTTTCTAATGAGGGAGTGAGGGAAATGCCATTTTGTCACTTGTTAATCTGCTCCAAGATACACAAATATTACAATTTTTTATGTGTTTCAAATTTGTTACTTTCAGTGCTGTAGGAAAGTGTAACAACCATAAAATTTTGAAATTAAAAGAAAAAGCAGAAGTAACGAAAGGGAAGCGATGTCATGAAATGGTGAGGTCTATAAAAATAAGCATTTGCTAAATGAAATGTTTGACATTGAGTCTACTTTACTAACCTCTTAACAAGCAAACAGTGTTTTCCTGAAATCATTTTACCTATAAATGTGTGTGAAATAGAATACACAGTTTCACATTTCTGACCTTATTAAAAATGTAATAATTAGTTAAGGTTAAATTTAGTTAAAGTTCATTTTTCCAAGAATAATGAGAGGACAATTTAAGAATGTGTTAAGGATATGCAGTAAACCAAGGCAAATTGGGCTTATAATAATTATAGGTTCCCACTCTTTTTTCTGTGCAAATTTTGTGACAAAAGTCAATAATGTTTTTTCTAACAAAATATTCCTACAGTTACATTGCCTCTGGAATCTCCTAAATTATTTCTTATATTGAAGTATACCGGGAAAGAATGATCTATGTGGCCCATGGCATCAAGGATCTTTTTACTTTTCCTGATAATGAAGTTTCAGTATAACACCTTGTTTTGACATATATTATCTGCCAAACTTTGAATCTGTTAAGATTATTTTAATACAAGATGCCCATTTTCCCAGTAGTCCTTAACACCCCATCTATCATACGGCAATAAAGAAATCTATAAAATGTATCTCTTCTTTTAAAACCCTCTCTTTCTTGTTCTCTGCCTCTCGAGTTCCCATTAATGAGAGTTTGTTGTTGTTTTCCCCTCAGCTCACTGTTCAGGTCTTGTTTCTTCTAGGACTTTGTCACTGGCAGCCTGGGTAACGTCAAAAGAGGCTATAATTACTGGGTGGGTCTGTCTCAGGATGGACTCAGCAAAGCTTGGCTTTGGGAAGATGGCTCCTCTCCTTCCCCAGACCTGTAAGTGTCTGAGAGAAATATTACAAGAAAAAAGTAGAAACCTGAGGGAAATAAGGAGTAATACAGAAGACAGTAGGAGAAGGAAAGGAAATGGGAAGTAGGGTAAATCGGGGAGGGAAATGAAACATAAGAGACTTTGGACTCAGAAACAAACTGAGGGTCTTGGAGGGGAGGGTTTGGAGGGATGGGTGAGCCTGGTGGTGGGTACTGAGGGCACGTATTGCATGGAGCACTGGGTGTGGGCATAAACAATGAATCTTGGAACACTGAAAAAATAAAATAATACATATTAAAAAAAACCTGAAAAAAAAAACCAACAAGATTTTCTCCCAAAGACATAGCCAGCATGATAATTTCATAGGCTTTTGACTAGACTCAAAGCTGAGGTAATTTAAGAGTAACTTCATTGCTTCCAAGTCTTCCTACTTCTTGGCCCTGCTTCCATTAAACCCAAGCACATTCACATCAAAATTTGAGAATCTGAATGAACAATATAATTACCACGGTTGTTTCCTGTGTGTTATTTAATGGCTAGCAAGTGCTAAGGGAAAGAAATTATCATAACTATTAAGATATTTCCTTGTTAAGCTTTTTACTTTTATTTATTTATTTTTCCTTATTAGGCTTTTTAAATAGAGCTAAGGAGATTAGTGAACAGGATTAGGTGCTTTAGTATTTTGAGAATTAAGAGTCAGGAAAGAGATGCTAAGTCAGAGCCTATTTTTGTTATCTATTTCCTTTAATATGAGCTTTTTTGATATTATGTTAACATATTTATTGAGTGAAAACACCTCTATTACTGAAGAAGGAGGGTGCCACAGGAGGGTACCATGTTAAAAGAAAACCCAAAACTACCCACCTCTCATTAGTTACCCACAAGAACATAACTGTAAGCCCCACAGCTAATGTCAGATTCATTGACTTGCTTCTCCAGATTCCCAATACAGACATCCCAATCAACTGACCAACTCTGTGGATATGTCACGGACAAGTTCCTTTCTTCAGCTAACTGCAGCGTTTGGAAATATTTTATCTGTGAGAAGTATGCATTAAAATCCTCTGTCTGAAAGAAATTGTACCAGAAGAGATCTATTATGATAGCATGCTGGACAGGACATTGGAAAACTTGCCACAAAATTCCGAGGAGCAAATGCAGAAGTAAACCTATGTGTGGCCTATGAAACTACCTACCTGGGACTCAAAACCTATCTCTACATTTACACTTGGCAATTTTCTTTAATACTTTACAGAACTTCAGTTGACATTGTTTAAATTGTCAAGGGCAAAAGAAAAAATTATAGCTACAGAGGACAAAATCTTGAAAGATTGATCGAGAACTGAAGAAAAATCACTTCTTTGTGCTTCTTCCCTCTCCCCTCCACAGTCTAGAGTGACTATAAACTCCACACAAAAACCTATAAGCCAATGGGGGGAGACAATGCATTTCTAGCTGACTGATTTCTTAAAAATAAATGAATAAATAAATGAATGAATGAATGAATAAATGTGGTCTTTTAAAGTCTCTACCTGCCAGACTTTTCTACGCCTTTTTCTGTTATCAAACAAGTGGGATGGTCAGAGATATGGATTTTCAAATTTGAAGGAAAATAGGCAGCTATCTGCTACTGGTAAGACAGTACCCTTTTAGGACTGCAGAATTCTACTGGATGCATGAAATACCAGCACTGCACATGAGTGGAAGGAATGGTTGGGCTGCCAATACCAGTGCATTTCCAGTAAAGGACAGCTATGAACTTCCTTCCTCCCTCTAACTGACTGTCCCCACCATGCACAAATCAAAGGGTTCAGGTTGGGACTCTCAAGGTTAACACTCCAGCCCTTTTTCCCTCTTAGTTTTTAATGTCAATTCCAGCATAATTAACATATAGCGTGATATTAGTTTCAGGTGTACCATATAGTGATGCAACAATTCCATACCTCCCTCAGTGCTCATCCTTAATCTCCATCATCCATTTCACCCAACCCCCCACCCACACCCCCTCTGGTAACCATCCGTTTGTTCTCTATAGTTAAGTATGTTTCTTGGTTTGTCTCCCTTTTTGTTTTTTTCTGAAATTCTACATATGCGTTAGATCATATGGTATTTGTTTTTCTCTGACTTATTTCACTTAGCACTATATTCTTTAGCTCCATCCATGTCATTGTAAATGGCGAGATTTCATTCTTTTTTTATGGATGAATATTTTAGTGTGTGTGTGTGTGTGTGTGTGTGTGTGTGTGTGTATCACCTCTTCATCCATTCATCATTGATGGACCCTTGAGTTATCTCAATATCTTCGCTAGAGAAAACAATATTGCAGTAAATTGGGGTGCATGTTTCCCTTTGAATTAATGTTTTTGGGGGTAAATACCCAGTACTGTGATTACTGGATCATAGGATAATTCCATTTTTAACTTTCTGAGGAATGTCCATACTGTTTTCCATAGTGGCTGCACCTGTGTGCATTCCCATCAACAACACGCAAGCGTTTTCTTCTCTATATCCTCATGAATGCTTATTATTTCTTGAATTTTTATTTTAGCCATTCTGACAGGTGTGAGGTGACATCTCATTGTGGTTTGGTTTATATTTCCCTGTTGTGAGTGATGTTGAGCATCTTTTCATGTGTCTGTTGGCCATCTGGATGTCTTTTTTAGAGAAGTAACACTCCAGCACTTTCAGCTGCATCTCTCTGTGCCTCAATTACTTCATTGTAAATTAATAGAATTTATTTCAAAATATTATTTGAAGATTAGTGTATGAATACATGTTAATTGTCAAGAATAGTGCCTTTCTTAGAGTTTGACGCTATATCAATGCTCACTATTGTTATCTGGAGTAAATCACCGCTCATATCTAGGCATGGAGAGATGCAGACCAGATAAAAATGACCCTTTTTCTTGCTCATGTATTAGGAATACTGAGAAGATAAAATTTATATGTAAAATGTCAGCAACTGTCTAGACAGAGTATCTGTTTTAAAGTTAATGAATTTCCTCAAATAAATCTATAGACAATCTGTATCTTAGGTCTAGAGGATCCTTGTACATAGATTAGCTTATTCCCAAGAGACAGGAGATATGAAAGTATCTTATGATCTATGGGAAGGAAAAATTATTATTATATTACTTTTCTTCCACTTACCATCCTTAGAATAACTTACTATACAGTAAATTCTCATCAAATATCTACTAAATTCAATGTAATTTTATTTAATCTTTCAATTTTTCACAAGGACTAGTTGAGCTACATTGGAGTCTCATCTTTCTTTATAATAAAGACACCACTGAGATAAAGTAAAATAAAACCCAATTCACTGAGGCAGTAGAAATCATTTATCATGAACCCAGAAGTCTATTTATTATAAAAGGTGACCTCTGAAGGATTGGGTCCTTTAAGAATGGGAAGGTCATATTTTCATATTTTTGCTTTTGTTTTAATTTACCCTTGACCTGGAGTTTAAATAGTGGGCCTTTCAGTAAAAAAGGATTTTTCTAATTTTCTGCTGAACCTGAGAAAGAAAACAGCTTGGAAAACAGCACAAGTTGAGTCCTGAGTTTGGTTTTCACAGCTGGCAGCTGGCAGCTGAATATAATAATTTGGAAAGAAGGAGAAACAATAACAATTTTAGTAGTAAAGACTGTTTGTCTTCAAGATTCTTCAGAGTATTGTCATGGGACTATGTTTAGAGAAAGGATAGGAAGCATTTAATTACTCTTTTAAGAAGAAGTACAATGAAACAAAAGGCAAACATCCTTGGACTGATGTCATCCCACCAATATGTGATGCAGTCTTTGCAAGTCAGAATCTTATCCACAGTGCAGCTGGCATAAGCGCCTACAAATTTCCTCTGTGACAATACCGCTTTTTACATAGATATGATGGGTGGAAGATTTTTTTCTTACAGGTTGCTTTTGGTTCAAAATATCAAGATGTTTTTCTGGGCATTGGTACGAGATGGGGTCTTGGCCCTGGGATAACAAGTTTTAGATCTTGGTCTCACCAATAATAAATCGGATATTTTTGATCTGTTTGATTGAGATCCAAGTTAGCTTTAAAAAGGGGGAAGGGGGAAAGGAAACAGAAAACTCTGTCCTATAAATGTAAGGAAGTTTTTTTGTATGCTATAGTTAAAGTGCACTAAGTGTGTAAAAGAGAAAAAAAATAAATAGTAATATTGATAGGATAATAATATTATTAGATCCTAAAAATCCGTCCACCCAATGGGCCTTGTAAAAAAGTTATGTACACTTTAAAACAAATTATGATTTTTTTTGTATTCTTCAAAAATGAAAGAATCACTTTACAAAGTATTTGACCTTCCAAATATTAAGGCCAAAACAGGCAATCTACTAGACTCTTCTACTTATTTCATAATCGCTTCTGTTCCCAAAGTAAAATCTCCCCTTATACTTCTCACACTTCCTGCTATTGCAGGACTCGTGTCCTGTTTCCTGTTGATAAGTTTTAAGAGCTGGTTCAATATCCTCAGGAAAAGAAATAGCTCATTGTGTACCCTAGGGAACTCAGATCTACCAGGAAAGTCTATGTTCCTCATTTGACTTTTCCTGAAAATTCTTCGGAATTACCTAAAACACATAAGAGCCTGGAAGAGAAAAGCTCTTCTCTAGCCAAATTAATACTCTCTGGTTCTCTATGAAAAATGTTCTCAGCAAATCATGTCATGACTATTTCCTATTCTTAAATTTTAAAAAAGTTTGTGGAGAAAACGTTGTGCCATTCTATTCTTCTGGAATATTTGCTCATATTGTGATTATAGTATTGTGAGTTTTGTCATACAAATAGATGATGGGATTGAGGGCAAAGATGGAGAGAAATAAGGTCAAGAGTAAGAAAAATGTCAAATAAATTCTACTTTTCCCCCCATGTCACTATCTAAAGGGACACTTCCCTCAGGTTGCACATTTGGAGGCAATATTTCAAATACTATTCAACACCCATGGCCCAGGCCGCTAGACTCTTTAAAGCAATGGCATTTAAAGAGACGCTTCTCATTCAAACCTGCACTGGATTGCACTTATGTAGGATGCCAAGTGTCAACACAATGTGTGTCATGTCCCTATTTATAGCTTAGTCCACGAAGTCATTTGGCTTTCCTTAGGTTAACCACATTTTCTTTCTGTAGGAACAAGACTTAAATTACATTTAACTGCTTAGCTGAAGTCCTCATCCGCATTTCTTGTTACATGCTTATTATATTAACTTGCATCCATTAAATATCTACACTGATCATGGAAAATATTTGGTAATATCCACAGCTTTCCAATGTAAGTGCCTCTCTACCATTTACTAAAGAATACAGGTCTTTAAAAGGGGTTGTTTTTGCTTGTGTGTGCTTCCCTATTTAAAAAAAAAATACTAAATCCTTTTTGAACATATTTTTAATATCTTTTACATTTTATAATTCAATTTGGATCATAAAATTAATTTCACATTTACTTCATTTCAGCTAACAACAGCACCATGAGAAAATTACAAACATTTGCACTTTAGACTTAATGAAAGCAGCTTAGGGAAGTAATGTGATTCACCCAATAACAGATCAGAACAGGAGATCTAAAACGCTCATTTTATGACCACAAGTACAGTCTTTTTGCATGATGCAATAAATCATCACAAAATTTGTTCAACACTGAAGAAATTTTGTAATTAACAGAAAATTGAAGAGAAAATTCCTAAGGAAGAAATCCACAAGCAGTGATTGCTAAGTAACACAGTCTTATGAAAATGAATACAGAAATGTTCTCTTTATCCTATATTTGCTAATTTAATGTCATTTCACCATGTGATAGATGTGCACTGAAAATAAAACTGAAGCACCCTAGTTTTTACTGCTGCAAAATGAAGATTTATAATAGATTTATGAGCTTTAAACCCCTAAAACTGATTTCTCTATAAATCAACAAAGTCACTGGTTGTGATGGTGTGAGTTGCAGCAGTAACTCCTGTTACCATTGTGTGTACAGGCATCCGGAGACGGGGGGTGTCTACACAAGAAGCCACTGATGTGTGCAGATGCCACAGTCTCTCTTCCACTTTCCATGACCTTATTGGATAACTCACCCTATTAAGTTTTTATTATTCATCCTTAGCTATGTGTTGATGACAAACTTACCTCAAAGGATTTCATCTCAGGAAAGTGTTAAAATCAACTCCTCAAAGACAACAAGTCTTTCTCAAAGACTTACCTTAAGCAAATAATCAAAAATAATCAGTACTCGTGTAAAGAATCCCTACAAACTCTCGGTAAGGCCAACCAAAACACAGACTGCAATCATTTTCGAAGAGCTGAAATTGTCTCCAAATCACAAATCTATTCTCTGATCACACACATTTCACATTATTTACATTTATTATTATTAAATATTCAGTACCTGAAAGGCATAAACAAAGATCAAATGGAAGAAAATAGGAGCTGAAACCGAACTATTATAGACCCACATAAAGAGACTGACTTTTGCTCTGGTCTTCAGTTTTTCTGAAAGAAGAATCAGGAACAGTAATTTGCATATGTAACAGAGCTGAGGATATTTCTTTCCTGGAA
Source organism: Spilogale gracilis (assembly GCA_004023965.1). Taxonomy (NCBI): domain Eukaryota; kingdom Metazoa; phylum Chordata; class Mammalia; order Carnivora; family Mephitidae; genus Spilogale; species Spilogale gracilis. Next base: position 11,880 of record PITA01011237.1, on the reverse strand, counting down.
GAATTCCCTAGGGAAAGGACACAATCATTGGAGTCTTTTTTTTGTTTTGTTTTTGTTTTTGTTTTTTTTAGAGCGTGAGGTCATGAATGGGGAGGGGCAGAGAGAGAAGGAGAGGGAGGAAAAAAATCTTAAGCAGGTTCCACTCAGCACAAAGCTTGATGCAGGGCTCGATTCCAGAACCCTCAGATCATGACCTGAGCTGAAATCAAGAATCGATGCCTAACTCACTGAGCCACCCCAGTGGTGGTGCCCCAACTGTTGGAGTCTTCAATGGATATGGGGAGGTATGTTCAGAAGTTAAGAATCTAATTCAAGAATTATCCCAGTGGGTAGCAGGCCATAAACATGGCAGATAAGGGCTTTATTGAGAGACTAGAAAGGGAAAAGTATGGCATGAAGTAAATGGAAAGAATTAATTATGTATTTAGGAGCACAGTATAAGAAATGATTCCTAATTTCTCACAGACTATTTGATATTTGAGGCAAAGAATGTATGCATATTTATTTCCTCTGCTTCAGTAAGTTTCTCACTTGTTCAAATATTGAGGAAGACTTGGAAACAAGGAGATGATACTAGATGCTGAGAAGGAAAAACACTAGAAAGTGATTTCTAAGTCAAGAAGGTGGATTACAATTTTATGAGATTTTGAGACTCGTTTTTGGCACATGGGATTTCTTTGTGACTGGTAAATATATGCACAAACCCAAGCTCAGACGTGCTGGGGATCCTGAGCAGGAATCATGAAAATCCTTCTTACACCTGTCAGAGAAATTGCCTTTCCTAATTTTTTTTCCCAGGTTTCAATGTGCCCAATATCCTTTGCATTAACTTTCCTTGGTTCAATCTTTTTGCTGAGTTGTTGTATAGATATGGATCACATGGGAGAAAATAGGAACTGAAACCAAACTCTTACAGCTGCATGACTTCTGTTCTGATCTTCAGTCCCCCTGAAGGGAGCTTGACGTTGTGGTTGTTGTGGGAGTGTCCATCACCTCTGCAGTGGCTCAGGGAAGCTAATGGAAACTCTCAGGCTTCACACTGGCTGCCCTTCTTTCACATGCACACCTCCTCAATTCTTTGCAGTCCTTTGAGAGAGCCTTTCCATTGAGGATGGTCACACAGTCCCTGCTTCTTGGGCTGGTAAAATCTACCATAATCTCAAACCTTAAAGGAAAAAAAAAGTTAACTGAATCATAGTTTACCTCTAAAATTAAATGTTAAATACCCAGAAAGTATATAGGGAGTAATCCTAACTCGCTAAAATTATAGAATAGATACACAGAACGAATTTACTAGAGAGATGGGGTCACTAAGCTCTTTCTTTTCAGTGCCTCAATTTCCATACCTGCTCTTAGAAGCGTCAGTTCATCTAAAAGAACTGAAACTGAGGCGCCTGGGTGGCTCAGTTGGTTAAGCGACTGCCTTCGGCTCAGGTCATGATCCCGGAGACCTGGGATCGAGTCCCACATCGGGCTCCCTGCTCTGCAGGAAGCCTGCTTCTCCCTCTCTCACTCCCCCTGCTTGTGTTCCCCCGCTGGTTGTGTTTCTCTCTGTCAAATAAATAAAATCTTTAATTTATTGAAACTAAGATGTATACCACAATCCAAATTTATCATATTTTGCCATCATCTGAAAAACCATCTACTTTCTCTGTGACTCAGTTTAATTAACTATAGAATAAAAATGATTACATTGAGTATGTCTTATCTCTTGGGAGAATAAATCCCATATGATATATAGAGAAGAAAGGTGTCTGTCCAAATATCACTTCAAATTGTAATATATCTTAGAACAGATACTACATTAATACACTTTCCTATTTCAAAAGATATCATGCACAATCTTATCTAAATATTCACATAAGTAAAACCAATTTTTGACAATATTGCTCTTTATAACCTCAGTAAATCTATTCTCAGAGACTGTCTTTTTAATAAATTAACATAGAATGTATTATTTGCTTCAGTGGTACAGGTCTGTGAATCATCAGTCTTACACAATTCACAGCACTCACCATAGCACATACCCTCCCCAATGTCCATCACCCAGTCACCCTATCCCTCCCCTCCCCAACCCCCCAGCAACCCGTTTGTTTCCTGAGATTGAGTCTTTTATGGTTTGTCTCCCTCCCTGGCCCATCTTGTTTCAGAGACTATACTTTTAAAGATTTTTATTTATTCACTAATTTGAGAGAGAAAGAGAGAGTGTGTAAGTGGAGGGAAGGAGTCAAGGGAGAGGGGCAAGGAGACTCCACACTGAGTGCAGGACCATGAGATCATAACCTGAACCAAAACCAAGAGTCAGATGCTTAACTGAGTGAGTCACCCAGGTGCACCTCAGAAACTGCACTTCTGAAGATGTATTCCCTATTACACTGCACAGAAAGCCAAGAAATCTGAGATCTTATATTATCTCTGGGTATTGATAAATTGTGAAGTTGTGCGGTCTTAGGCAAGTTACCATCACGACCTGGATATCAGTTTATTCATCATAAAAGATCTCTTCCTCTCCTCCTCCCCTTCCTCCTCTTACTTCTTTTCTCTGTTTCTGTCTCTGTCTCTGCACCCCCCCAACCCCCAGCAAATCTGAAATACTTAATAATGCTCCAAGGGGCATTAGAGGCTGAAATAAAAACTCTGAAAGCCTCTAGACAGAGAACTGTCCCTACTATTTTACTAAAATTTTGTATATCTCCTTCACTGATTTATAAACCATTCAAGAGCAAGCACTATGCTTTATTTTTATACATTTGTGTACATCCTCCTACAAACATAGTATCCAATACAAAGTGGAGGTTTGACTAATGCTTATTGAAGCAAGTTGCTGAAGTCAGTCACTCAAGCTCAAGTTCACTACTAAATGCTTTTCCAACAAAATGTTCTGAAGGCTTACAGTTCGGGGGAGTAAGGGGCTCCGTCGGTCCACAGCCAGGCTGTGCCACTGCCGTTGCGAGATAGCCCTGTCCAATAAGAGTAGAAAAACTCAGAGTAGCTCTGAGGCATGGCAAACTCCTGTGAAAGGCACATAAGAAGATCTTTAGCTTTAGAGATGTTATATTATGTATATACAGAGATGCATAGGGCCAGCCAGAACTTTTAATACAAGAAAAGCACGAGTCTTGCCCCACATAGGTGACAGTATGCTTGAGGGAAAAAATGTTTGTGTTAAGGTCAGTTTGTTCAAGTTAAAGAATTTATCTTGTCTTAATAACTTTGAATATATGTTGATATTCTAAAACCAAGAACACATCAACCAAGATCTATAAATGACCCATTATTCTCAAGTCACAGAGCGAACACTAATATTTATATAAAAACAAAATATAAATAATATTTATATAAAAACAAAATATTTATATAAAAACAAAACTTGGGTGGCTCAGTTGGTTGAGCGACTGCTTTCGGCTCAGGTCATGATCCTGGAGACCCGGGATAGAATCCCACATGTGAAGGGATAGAGTCCCACATCGGGCTCCCTGCCAAGCAGGAAGCCTGCTTCTCCCTCTCTCAGTCCCTCTGCTTGTGTTCCCTCTCTAGCTGTGTTTCTCTCTGTCAAATAAATAAATAAAATCTTTAAAAAAAAATATGACAGGCAAGTTTACAAAGAGATGTGGAGTGACTGTGGAATGGAAGAATATGGAAAGAAAAGTGTAAAAATGGAGAAAGTAATCTTTATAAATACATGGAAAGGGACTGACCAGAAAGGAGAAGAGAACAATGAATATGCTTTATTTTTTTAATTTTTTTGAAAGCTTTTTTTTAAAGGATTTTATTTATGTATTTGGCAGAGAGATCACACATAAGCAGAGAGGCAAGCAGAGGAAGAGGGAGAAGCAGGCTTCCTATTGAGCAGAGAGCCCAATGTGGGGCTCAGTCTCAGGACCCTGAGATCATGACCTGAACCGAAGTCGGAGGTTCTGAGCCACACAAGTGTCCCAATGTATATACTTTAATGCAAAAAGAGGTAAGAGAAAATTTGGAACACTGATTTATGTCTCAGGCAAGGAAGGAAAGAAAGAAATTTTTCATATATGCATGTGTGTATTTATATTTTTTCTCATATTTATATACACACATATATTTCCTTCTCTAATATTAATATTGAAAATTTTTTAAAGATTTTATTTATTTGTTTGTTTGTTTGTTTGGTTGGTTGTTTGAGGTGCACAGAGCCGTAGAAGGAGAGGGACAAGTAGACTCCATGCTGAGCAGGGAGCCCGATGTGGGACTTAAACTCACAACCCTGAGATCATTAACTGAGCTGAAATCAAGAAAGAGACACTTAAATGACTGAGTGACTCAGGCACCCCTCTATCCTGAAATATTTTAAAGTTACTTACTTGTAACTTTATTTATTTTGTAAAATAATGTGTAAAATAAAATAATTTGTAAAATATATGTAAAATTCTTTAAATTTATTATAATTTTAAATTTTTATGTCCTTCCTCTCCACTGTACTATGAGCTCCTTAGGGCTACATATTTTGCTTTATGTCTTCAACCCTTCAGATAATTAATGTCATAGGTTGTTTCAATAAAACATTATTGCAAATAGGTATGAAACTATCATTAAGCAATAGTAATCTACTAGGATATCAAAGGAAGTGTAGTTGAAAATACTTCCAATTTATGGTAGGCACCTCAAATTAAAAGTTCTAAAACTAAGTCATTTGAAAATGACTTAAATATATACAAATCTTTGAAGTGCATGAGAGAAAATCACTATATTGCTTTCACAATATTACCTGAGTCCTCAGTATGTGCTAGAGGTGGACGAAACAAAGAGAATAAGAAAAATTAGGTGATCTTATGGTAGGACACATTGTCTCAGTCAAATAAATTACCTACGTTTCTGCCTAAATTGAGCTATCGAGAAAGGATAAAAAACACTATTTTAGCAGATGGAAGACATTTCAAAGTTGCATTCGTCACAGATTTCAGAAAAGTGGGTAAGAATTTAGATGTAATTAGAGGATGATAAGAGTTTGCATAGTGAGCTGGGCATTTATTTCAATTAAATAAACCTTTGTTGATAAATTACTCTGTGCCAAGATTTCTGCTAAAACAATGATAAATAAATAATGGTCACATTGCTTAAGGGATTAAATCCAAAGGCAATAATAAACATTTTTTTAAAGGGTGGGAACAATTACACGATTTTAAAAGTTTATCTTAATTTTGTATACTTAATATATGTCAATTTGATTTTACTTTCATATTTGCCTCGACTAGTCTATGTTAGGTCATAAATTTCTGAAGGACAAGATATTTATCTGCAAGTTATAATAATGATTTAATTAAATGTTTTTCAATTAAAAGCTTTGTCCTTTTTAATGGAAGAACAGGAAATGCTATTTTCATCTTTCTAACATTGCCTCAATATTAAGCTCTTCCTGCCCAAACCAAAAGAGGTAAGAAATTAAGGAATTTTTTATTTGACTCCTGACTGGTGGGGATTTTGAAGAGCTTCCTCTATGGGTTTCTTTGTTTTGTGTGTGGAGAACAGAACAGCTTTTATATAATCAGGGAATCACTCAAAACAGTAGGAGTAAGATCTTGATTGCCTTGAGTGGGAAAGTTAGGGACATTGACTTCTAGACTCCTGTTGTATAGCTCTCTTAAGGATCTCTTTTTGAGAATAATTCAAACACTGACCAGGATCTTACCAGCACTTGTTGTGTGTTGATTTTCAGCATGGTGGCATTCTCAGCAATGCAGAAATATTCGCAGCCCTGCCAACTCTTGCTCTCTCTATAGAATCGTAGGCATTTGTCCTCATGCCACTTCCATTCTTCTGGACAAGGACTGCATCTGTGTTCTTGGAAAGAAACCAATTTTAATGCTATTTTCTATCCAGGTCTGCCATCTTTCCTTTCCTGGAATTGTATAGTAGTAGATGACTCGAGTACTCTTAATATTTAGAATACTTTCTTTAATATATTCAATGGCCCAGGAATGATAATGACAAGTGTTTGTGAAACACTCTCTATATGCTAGAAACTGTAATTGGTACTGAATATGTGGTAAAATTAAAACAGACATGACTTGCTTTCATGGAGTTTGGAATCTAGTAATGAATGATTAGTACTTCCTGGCTTCTTGTCCCATATAATTCAGCACACAGAAGACATTCAATTTCATAAAGAACTTTTCATATATTCAAAAACTCATTATGCCTTATATTTAAGAAAGAACTGAAGCTTCCACAATTTTCTTCCTCAAAATCCTCTTATATAATTATAAAAGGATTTATAAAATGCATTACATACCAATAAGAGATATACTCCTTCCTTATTCTAAGCACAAGTAAATAAAATTTTAGAAAAAAAAGACATAAATACTAAGCAAAGAATGATTTAGAATGATAAATCTCCATGTGTTCAGAAATTAAGATGGACACCAGAGTCAGCCACGTCAGTGCAGAAGTCAAGCATGAGAGGGACTACATAGGTAGAGGTTGTAAGTGTAGGAACTAGTCCCTGAGAACTAAGGTTTTAACACTGATGAGGATACATGGCCTTGGGCCTTTTAGAGTTGTGACTTGTCGTCAACTCCCTGATGGTGGGATGGGAACTCAATCAGTCCATTAAAAGGTCTTAAAGAGCAATCCAGTGTCAAAACGTTAACATGTTAAAATGTGAATGGTCAATATGCGCTTGGATATTATGTTATTTTTTGCATTTTTTTGTAAGTTGGAAATCTCCCTTAAAGTAAAATAATTTTAAATAAATAAATAATTGAGGAGATTACTTTCTAAATCAGTTCATATTTCTGGTAGACCTTATATCAAGCTACTTACTCAGATATCCACTTAAATGCCCAAAATAGCATTCCTGGTCCCTCACCTTCCCTACTTGTAACCACAGAATTTTTCCCCATTTCACTTGATCATATCTCTTCTAATTGCTTTGCCCAAAAACTCTGGAGGTATCCTTGACTCCTTTATTTCTCTCATGTCCCCTTATATTCCATCATGCATTCATCTCCTCTAATAATATTCTAGTTTGAGGCACCAGCATCTCTCCTGGATTACTCAAAAGCCATTTCTTAGGTAATTTCTATGTTTTCACTCTTCCTTCTTCCAGTGTATTTTCAACATCTTTGTAGTGTGAGCCTTTAAATGCTCATGTCAGTCTATATTTCTTCTGCTCAAGATCCTGTAATGAAATCTTACTTTGCTCAAAATAGAATCTAAATCCCTAGTAACATCACTTAATGCAATATATAATCACTACCACATCTCCTATTAGCCCTCCTCTCCTCACTCATGCTCCAGGCACACAGACTTCACATTGCCCCCTGAACATGCAGCTCCATTCACATTTCAGGGCACTTCCTGTTTTCTCTACCTGGCTTATTCTTTCTCCATATACCTACATAGCTAACTCCCCTAACTCTTCAAATCTTTGCTCCTATACTCTTATCTTAATTAGGAATTTATGGTATCTCTGTGTAAATTAGCAATCGGCCATCCTTAAATTCCCGATGCCTCATACTTTATCTACTTCATTTTCCATAGGATTGAATACCTTCTTACATATTACATTTAGTTTGACCAACCATTCTTACATGCCTGAAACCTAGGTTTTCCCAAAATGTAGGATTTTTTAATACTAAAACTGTAGAAGTTTCATGCAAACTGGGACATGCTGATCATCTTATTATACCTTTTTAAATTGATTTATTACCACCACCCTGATAGAGTAAGAGGCCTATGAGGGCAGAAATCTGTGTATACTTTGCACATACACAATAGCAGGTGCTCAGTAAATCTTACCTTGTGTGGAAGAGTAGATGGGTGGGTGAATAATGGAAAAGAAATGGAGAGCAGCAGAATAACACTGAGAACTAACATCAAACCAAAGGTATATGAATATTTTCATGGGAATAGGAATATCACGAATACATTTGCATGTAGAATTTATATCTAAACCAAATATAGTTTATTTGTATATACAGCTTTCTTTTAGTCTTTATGCATCTAGATGTAAATTCCAGAGACCCCTGGTTACAGAGAAACTTGGATTACCTTTTGATGACATGGTACCCAAAGAAGAAGACAATAGGAAGTAAGTTGTCAGAAACATAAGAAGAAAAAACAAAATTATATGAAGTGGTAGAAGTATTAATTATCTTGACCTTGATAATCATTGCATAATATATGTGTATATCAAATCACACTGTACACTTTAGATATATATAATTCCATGTGTCAATTATTCCTCACTAAAGTTAAAAAAAGAAAAGAAAAGAAAAACTGTGACCAGTGAGATCATTAATCATGTGGGGAAGAATCACTTAAAGAAGTGGTAATATACTTGTGGGTGTAATTTTACTGAGTAACCATGCAATCTGGCCTTCTGGTTAGTGTGGGAAGTGGAAGAGGAAGACTTCATCTTAATTTAAAGTCCCCGAAAGAAAAATAAAAAGTGGTGATTTAGAAAGTATGTTCCTTCCTATGCATGCAAGATGAGCGGAACAGAAGGGAAGGCTGTCTTGAATCGAGTTAGACAGTATAAAACTCAAAAAAGACAGGAGGAAAAATCATAAGAATGAGGTAATGCTTCCAGTCTTGTCTAGCCATGATTATCAAAACAGGGCTCATCTCCCAATGGCATTGTCATAGTTCCTGAAATGCCGATTTATGGTACCCAGACAAGGTACAGTGGAACTTAAATACCTGTAATTTGATTCTGTTCAACATTTTTAAGCTGATCCTTGTATGATTCTTAAAATATGAGAACTTTAATGAGCTCATTAAATTTTTTAAAAAAGATTTTATGTTGAGGATGGTGCGTGATCCGCGCCTCCCGCCATGCCCAAGCCACCAGGAACTTTGGAGGTACCCGTGAAGGTGAATGAAAGCCCCTCCGGGCTTTCCCTGCCTAGAATCCGGAAAGCCACGTACCCTGTGGGCCAGGGCAATATGTTCTTTGTGTGTTTATCCAAGACATATAGTTCCATTTAATCCTCCTCCTGGTAATCATATCTCTGTATCTCTTATCTGTATTCCTTGATCCCTCAGCCTCAATGGTCTCAGCTTCTGTGAGTTTAAGCAATCACTCTGTACCCTGCTGTAACAATACTAATCCTGTCTCTAGGGTGGTTGCAAAAGCAGTTAAAGATTTAACTGCACCACCCAACTTCCTCACTTGGGAGTAATAAAAGACTGGGACCCTTGACAGTCAAGAGAGACTGAGAGAGAAAGACAGAGAGCCAGCGCAGAGAGAGGCAAAGGCAAGAGAGAGCGAAGCGAAAGACAGAGAGCAAGAGATAGAGAGACAGAGATACTGAGACAGAGAGACAGAGACAGAGACAGAGAGAGATAGCAACAGAGAGAGAAACAGAAACAGAGAAGCAGAGAGCAAGAGAGACAGAACCAACTGTTTGCCTAAAGCTAGATTGATGTAACTAAAAAGCTTTAAATAAAGAACCCTGAAGACACAGTTTTCAGGAGAGGAGATCCCCACGCCATTCTTCGAGTCTGGTCTCCTTATTTCGCCGAGTCCGTCACCACCTTTGGGGAACCCTGACTGACTTGCCGGGGTGGGCTGGCCCCCCAGCAATTTTATTTATTTATTTGACAAAGAGAAGTAGCAAGAGAGGGAACTCAAGCAGGGGGAGTAAGAGAAGGAGAAGCAGGCTTCATGCCGAACAAGGAGTTGATGTGGGGCTCCATCCTAGGACCCTGGGATCATGACCTGAGTGGAAGACGGACACAATGACTGAGCCACCCAGGCATTCTGAGCTCATTAAATGCTTAAGGGAAAAAATTTATAAACACACTATGAATATATACTGCTGTTAGGTCTTTATGTGCTGCATAAATTGAGAAATAACCCTGTGTTTTATTTGCAGCGTTATTATTGTTTAAAATGTCTAAATTTGAAGAATCTCTTTATGTATTACAACACAGACGTATCCAAACTAAATGATCCCAATAACAGGGGGGATGACCTGGGGACCCAAATTCTTCATGAAGCTTGCCAGACAATTAACTATATGAATGTGACTCCCAGGCACACGGCTAGGAAAGTCAGCTCTATAATGACAGCTAACCAGAGGGCAGAGGGAGTTTAGTAATCCCGACTCACCTCCGCTTTTGTTATAGAGCTCACGACACAGTTTTTCAGCCACAAGCTGCAGGATTTCCGCAAGCTGCCTGTTCTTGGTGTGGAGAGACTGCAGCTGTCGGGAGAGATTCCCCAGTCTTTCTTCCTTGTGAGAAATGATGTCTCGCTGGGTACTGGAAAGCTGGTAGAACTGAAAAACTAACCCAAGTTACCAAGTCAGACTGGACAGCTGACTTCTTTATTTCTATTTCTATTTTTTACATGTGGGGAAGACAAAACATCATATTGTTTAAGATCTCATGCTCTGAGATTTCATATTGTCTGTGTTCCAGTTGAATCAAGCACATGATAAACTGCGTTGTCTCAGGCAAATTATTTGTCTCAGAGTCTGTTTTTTTTTTTTTTTCAGAGTGTGTAATTACCAGAAAATGCAGACTCATAGTAACAGTTTCTAACTTCAGGACTAAATTCCTTAACCATATTTACTGCTCAATAAATATTTTGTGTATACTCTTAAACCACTGCTCGACATAAAACCACAAATCCATTTATCTATTGATTATTATATTGAGTATTAACAATGTACTGTATACTGTTATTCATTTGTAAAATAGCCATATCATTTCCACTGTTTTATAGCTTCTAATTGGGCTCAGAACAAGCAATTTCCTTAGTATCAATTGGCTAGTAAATTTCAACATTTAGGTTTAAGCTCCAGATTTCTAAATCCAAGTAGAGAAATTCCTTCATGAATCATGGTAGTTGCTTTATATCCCTAAAAAGAATGGTGGTTGTGAAATTATATCGAAATGAAGTAATAAGTGGGGGGGTCATGGTAGGAACACTAAGAAATACATATTTTTTTAATTTTAAAAGTTATAATAACTAAGGAAAATTCTAATATTTCCTAGAAAAACCAAATGTTTGAGCTGCTCTGCAATATAACATTTTACCTTAAGTCACCTTCTTAAAATTGATCAGGAAACATTGCTGTAGGGTCTCAATTTCATGAAATAAATTCACCCACTTCCTTTTTCTTTTTTTTTCACTTTTTGAACTTGTCTTTAATGGTTTGAAAATTAAAGATTTTTTTTCACATGCGTTTTTCCTTGTTTGGCTTTCACAAGATTTTTCAAAATGATTCCATAATTTCCTTGACTTTTTGAAAAATACTGTAGAAATGAAGGACCTATTCTGTTCTCCTTATATTGGGGGAGTAGCTATAAATGAAATCTCTTCTCTCTGTATTAGCTGCTGAGCCATACATACTAAGAGCAAAAACCACAGCCTGTACTCTTTTGTAGAATGAAAGAGAACTAAATCATGCAGTCATTAAAAATTGCTGATTTTAGAGGCTCAGTTGGTTGAGCATCTTACTCTTGGTTTCAGCTCAGGTCATGATCTCAGTGTCTTCTGATGAAGACCATATTACAGCTCTGCATTTAGTGTGAGGTGCTTAAGATTCTCTCTCTCCCACTTCCTCTGCCTCTCCTCCTCCACAGACCCTCCCCCTGCCCCACTTAAAAAAAAATGCTGATTTTAAATATTGACATGTAAACAAACAGATAAAAGCTGCTTATCTCAAATGTAAAAGTCTAGTTGTTGGCACTGGAGTGGTTCTGTCTTTAAGCATCTGCCTTCCTATCAGGTCAGGATCCTGGAGTCCCGGAATCACTGCTGGCATGGGGCGGCTCCCTGCTCGGGGAAGCCTGCTTCTCCCTCTCTCACTCCCCCGGCTTGTGTTGCCTCTCTGGCTGTGTTTCTCTCTGTCAAATACATAAATAAAATCTTAAAAAAAAAAAAAAAAA
>PITA01011236.1:0-67763 GCA_004023965.1 Spilogale gracilis | reverse complement strand
ATCTAGGGAGGGAAACGAAACAACAGAGATTTTGAACACAGAAACAAACTGAGGGACTTGGAGGGAGGGGGGTGGAGGGATGGGAGAGCCTGGTGGTGGGTACTGGGGACACCTAAAGCGGGGAGCACTGGATGTGGGGAATGGGGAATGAATCTTGAAACACTGGAAAAAAAAATTTAGTAACAATAAAAAAAAAAAAAAGAAAAAAAAAAGAACAAAATTAGAAATGTGGATCATTGAAGTATTATTTACAATAACCAAGAAATGGAAGCAACCTAACTGTCCCTCAGTGGATGAAAGATAAAGAAAATGTGACACACACACAACACACACACACACAGGAATATTATTCAACCATAAAAAAGAATTAAATTTTGTCATTTACAACAATGTGGATGGACCTTGAGGTAATTATACTAGGTGAAGTAAGTCAGACAGAGAAAGACAAATGCTGTATGATCTTACTCTTACGTGGAATCTAAAAAACAAACAAAAATTAATTCATACATAGCAGAGAACAGATAAGTGGTTGTTAGAGATGGGAGGTGGGGGTAGGCAAAATGAGCAAAGGTAGTGAAAAGATACAAACTTCCAGTTATAAAATCAGTAAGTCATGGAGATGTAAAATATAGCATGGTGACTAGATGTATAGAATAGAATAGAATAGAATATAGTTAGACTAGCTGTATAGAATAGAATAGAATGTATTTAATAATGCTACATTGTATATTTGCAAGTTGATGAGAGAGGAGATCCTAAAAGTTCTCATCACAAGAAAAATCAGTTTGTAACTACATACAGTGATGGATGTTAACTAGACTTACTGCGGTGGTCATTTTGCGATGTATACATCTGTTGAACCCTTATGTTGCCTACATAAAACTAATATAATGATACATGTCAATTATGTCTCAATTTTTTTAAAGAAGTAGAATAAAGGCAACAACAAAAAAAGAAGAAACATGGACCTGTGCATAGACAATGAGGAAGAGACTAGTTAAGTAAAGGCTTATAAATTAGATTTAAAGATTGGTTCTGTAAGAGTGGTGATTCTGAAATATTTGCTGGGGAAAAGAACATGCATTTAATGAGTATCTACTATGTGCCAGATCATCACAAGAGATTTCACATAGATATAGCATCTCTTTTTTTTTTTTTTTCTTTGAGAGAAAAAGAGAGAGGAGCGAGAGAGAGAGCACATGCATGCAAGCAGCGCGCAGGGCAGAAGGAGAGAGAGAAAAAATCCTAAGCAGGTGCCATAGTCAGTGCAAGCCCAATGTGGGACTTAATCTTGCAACTCTGAGATCATGACCTGAACCAAGATCAAGAGGTGGATTCCCAGCTGACTGAACTATCCAGGTGCCCCATATCATCCCATTTTTAAGGAAAGTTTTATTGTGCATACTTTACTGATGAAGACATTACTTTAATCTTAGGGAGGTAAACGGCTTGTGTGAGTGAATGTCAAAGTGGAGACTTGAACTGAATTCTACTTGACTACATGCTTTTTATTTCCCCACAGCATCTTGTATTCTCTTATAAACTTGACAAGTCTTCCTCTCAGGTCCTACATTATGAAACCCTCCTAGTTTCCTCCAAATCCTGCATCCTCCCCAAATGAAATCAAGACATTTTTTTTAATGTTAGTTACTTCCCTACATACAGAGATAACAGAATTTTCCCTAAATTCCAATTTTCCTTATATTTAAATATAATCTCACTTATTTCTCTACCCAAATGTTACCTATTTTAACATTTCTTCAAAGAACATAACCTCCCATTGTTCACCTTTATCTATTCTTTTCACTCTCAGAAAAGAAGCACCTGTAGTAAATACTGATTCTTTGATGATGACGATGATAACTAGGACAATGACAACATTTTTACGTTCCTCATTGCTCACAAGCCTCACAGAGTTTCGGATATATAATGCTCTGGAGCTAAGGTTGATAAACATCATCCTCTAACAAGCTGAGGTTTCTCTCAGGTCAGATATAACTAGCACTATTCAATATTTATGAAGCAAAGTTTCTCTTTTCCAGAATCTGCTCTGTTCCTTTGGTAAAGACATATTTAACAGGGCTTTGGGCAGCCATGAGGCTAGCAAGCTCAGGTTTCATGCCTCCTAATTGGTTGGAGATGAGCAAAGCCTTTACATAGGACTTCTGTGGTGCTCTGCATGGTAGATGCCTGTCCCACAATGTGCACAAGCTTACATGAAAAGAATTTTCAGCGTGGATGTTTGAATCGAATGTATAATTGATAGCACAGGTTGGTAAAAATCCCAACAGCTAGCATCTCACACCAGCACAGCTCATGCCTGCCCTCTTCCTAGCCTACTGTGGAAAGCTGTTTGTAGCACAAATGCACTGTGTAGATGCAAGGCAGAGTGATCAGCCTAACCCAATACCTGGGTCTTAGCAGCCCACCATTATCCCGGGTATAGTTCCAACCCTTCTCCTATATCCTACTCATTCTTAGTTCTGGCTTTTACTTAACTATTGTCTCTAACCCTAAATTCTAATCCAAGGTGCTCTGTGTGTGTGTGTGTGTGTGTGTGTGTGTGTGTGTGTGTGAGAAAGGCTTATGCTAAGTGAAATAAGTCAGAGAAAGATAAATACTGTACAATCTCACTTATATGTGGAATCTAAACACAACAAATGGGGGCGCCTGGGTGGCATAGTCATCAAGCATCTGCCTTTGGCTTCAGTCATGATCCTGGGATCAAGCCCTGTGTTGAGCTTCCTGCTCAGCAGGAAGCCTGCTTCTCCCTCTCTCACTCCTCCTGCTTGTGATCCCTCTCTAGCTGTGTTTCTCTCTGTCAAATAAATAAAATCTTAAAAAAAACAAGCAACAAATGCACACACAAGCATGCATACACACACACACACACACACACACACATATATTCACATACATATATATACCCAAATACTTTATAAGTATGTGTTTATTTGTTCACTAGATAATTCATTCATTTATCATCATTTATTGAACCCCTACCCCATGCCAAAATGTCAAATGGTAAGGACATAAATATTAATAAAATAAAAGAACTAGAAAGTCTTTAAATATATCCCTTTCAAGCAACTTTCATTTAAAGGCAATGTTTTTGAACATTCTGCAAACAAAAGCATAAGTTAGTCAATTATCATGACAAAAAAGTGAAGGGTCTTTAGCCAACATGGAAAAATGGAGTCCAGAACCCTGCTCACGATCAGCTGACCCCCAATCAGATCCTACAAGAGCACTTTAGTGTAACTGATCCCTCCGCATCCATACCTAGGTCCACTCCCACTCCATCACTTCTCCAGTGGCCCCTGAGACAGACAAGTGGAGCTATAAGCTTTTGACTAAGAAAATAAAGGAACAAAAAAATGGAGAACCACAAAATTTTCTAACATATCCAGCTTAGATTATTAATGCCCACAAGGGCAAGAGTAACTACCTGGGACCCACAATGTGCCAATCGAACACAGACAAAGTGCTTTACAATCATCATCTCACACAATCCTTAACCAGCCTTTGACAGTGGCATATTACTGTCCTCATCTTATAGATAAGAAAACAGATTCCATGAGGTAGAACAACTTGCTTCAGGTCACACAGGTAGTGTAGGTGGAGCCTGAACTTAAATTCCAGCACATGGGATATGCTCACTGAATAGTCTCTCCTCTCATCTGTAGAACTTCCTGACAGAAATACAATTGAGAGTCACCTTTTTTGTTTTTGTGGTTTTTTTTTAAGATTTTATTTATTTATTTGAGATAGAGAGAGCAAGCACTAGTGAGGGGAGGGGTTGGAAAGGGCAGAGAGAGAGAAGGAGAAGCAGACTCCTAAGTGAGCAGGGACCCAGATGCTGGGCTGATCCCAGGATTCTGGGATCATGACCTGAGCTAAAAGCAGAAGTTTCACTGACTGAACCACCCAGGTGCCCCTAGAGTCATCTATTCTAACATTTCTTACAATATGGTTAAAAAGATAATAGCAATAGTATTAACAAGTAGAAATACTGTGGGCAAAATGACCAAGGATTCTTCTATTTCTTCAATGCTGGTTTTGCAAAGCAAAATAATCTAGCAGTTGGTAACTTATCCCCCCTCCCCAAATGCAAGGGGGTTTAAAATGTTCTACTTCAACTAAAATTGCCTTCTCAAGATCCCATCATTAATAAACTCATAAGACTGACTACCTTGGAGTAGTTAGAGAGACTCATTATCTTTTATCCCTTACCTTCTAAATGTTCTCTATAGTAAACTGCACCAACTTCCATAATAATGAACCATAAGACTCTAAAAAAAACAGCTCAGGACCACTTCACAGCTGAAAGTCAAATCTCTAATTATCTTTCACAACCAAATAATTTCAGGATCTCATAAAATACAACTTTTCTGAAAGCCTTTAAGTATTGCTGTGCAATAATGCACCACTGACATATTTAAAGGACATGGCATGGTAACATATGCCTATTATTGGAAACCTTGAACACCCACGTTAATTCTTGAGAATTCAGT
This sequence comes from Spilogale gracilis, assembly GCA_004023965.1. Taxonomy (NCBI): domain Eukaryota; kingdom Metazoa; phylum Chordata; class Mammalia; order Carnivora; family Mephitidae; genus Spilogale; species Spilogale gracilis. Next base: position 63,249 of record PITA01011236.1, on the reverse strand, counting down.
CACAGAATCAAATTGGAGGAAAAAGTATCTGTACTATTGTGATTTAAGGATAAAGATAAGCAGATTTGCTCTTTCACATTAAGCATTTTGCTCAAGGTCATATCAGTGAAATCTGCAAGGGAGTAAAACCTGAAGAAGAGGGCACCTGGTTAAGCAGAGGGTTAAGCCTCTGCTTTCCGCTCAGGTCATGATCTCAGGGTCCTGGGATCGAGTTCAATATCGGGCCCTCCGCTCAGAAAGGAGTCTGTTTCCCCCTCTTTCTCTGCCTGCCTCTCTGCCTATTTGTGATCTCTCTCGTTCTCTCTCTCTCTCTCTGTCAAATAAATAAATAAATAAATAAATAAATAAATAAATAAATCTTTAAAAAAAAAAAAGCCCCAAGAAGAACCAATTACCCTGCTATAGAGCCTGCTTCACAAGCTATCAGCAGAGGAACTCAGATACTCAGATGCCATTATTCATTAGCCCTTCCTGGGACAACTTAAATTATTATGTTAATCCTCTTTGCATTTAAATTAAAAACACATTTCTGGTGAAAATAGAAAATGTGAATGTTAAGAAAGACAGGAGAATAGCTATACTTAGCTTAATTTCAGGATCACCTTGGAGATATATGTTCAGATGATTCACGTGAAGGCACAACGAACACAGATCTACACTTAAAACACTTTATGATGCATAAGTGCTCAGAGACATCTCTTGTCATCCTCATGATCAAAGCTGCTCACATTCAGGTAACTTAATATCAGCAAGTATGTGAACTGGAAGGAACCTCAAATCTCACCTAGCATAGGCCCCTGACTTTACAGAGGGGAAGCAGGATGGTGAAGGTCAACCAGTAAGTTAATAGAAAATTTAAAAACCAAGACCTCTGTTGTCACTTCTCTAAGTTGCATTAATTAAAATATATCAATTGTGCAAAAACTATGCTTCCATTAAATTGAGTTAATTGTAACTGCTCCAATCAAACCTTTCTGGAATCAGTGATAATAGAAAACTTGGCTTTGAAAATGAAGGAAAATTGAGAAATCCAGCAACCTTTTAATTTATAATTCAAAATAAAAAGTTTAGTTTATTATGTATTTGTTCATTTTCTTCCCTCTGCTATCTATCAGAAAAAAATAGAAAAGTATATGATTAAAATCCATCCTTGAGACCTCTTTTGTTTGCCACTAAAATAAAAAATCATGTACATATTAAGGACAATTTCTACATAATATCTGAACTTTGGCAACTACTTTGAATTTCTTCTTCTAAGAAGTAGTAGTACTTAGGTTAACTGATTTTTGAAGTTTTTTTCTGCTTCTATTCTTAAGTAATGTGCATTACCATTATTAAATTTTAATTAGTAAATGTATTGATGATAATGAAAAATGTAATGTAGTATAGGTATCGTCACTGGGTCTATTTCCATTTGTTATCTACTCTATGCCCCCCAAAATATTTATTTCCAGCTACTACCTAAAGTAGAGACCCCAAATATATTTTCCTTTATTCCATGTGGAGCAAGTGAAAGACAACATTCCCTTTGCCATAGTGTAGTGTATTCAAGATATGTTTTCATTCAACAGTCACTGATTGGATATGAAATGTGCAGGTACTGACTTAAGAATTTACATGTATTTTTAAAGATTTTTTTTTTTTAAGATTTTATTTATTTGACAGAAACACAGCCAGAGAGGGAACACAAGCAGGGGGAGTGAGAGGAAGACGCAGGCTTCCCGCCGAGCAGGGAGCCCGATGTGGGACTCAATCCCCGGTCTCCAGGATCATGACCTGAGCCGATGGCAGTTGCTTAACCAACTGAGCCACCCAGGCGCCCAGAATTTGCAAGTATTTTTATTGCACTTAGTCACTGCGTATTTCATATGAAGTAAGATTATACCAATTTTGCAGATGTAAAATGGAGAATTGGGTTAACATCAAAGGATGTAGAAGTCTACACCAATTCTTTCAGATTTAAAATCTGACATATAGATCGGCATTTAAACCACAAAATAAATATAACCCAATGTATCATAAATAGATATATGAAAAAATATTATGAAAACACACACACCACCACCACCACAGTGTGATTAATTCCCTAAGGGGATTTAATCAGAAAATTATTTATATCCATGTCCTCGGTTGGCCCAAACAATTTATAATTATTTTTGGAAGGAAACTGGTGTGTGTATTTTGGTATTATTTATACAGTAAAACTGGAACACTCTGTGAATCATGTAAATATATCTTAAGATGGCTAAACCTTTCACTATATTATAGGGGTGCACCCACTATGGCCGGGCAAAGTCTTGAAGTTCTTCCAATTCTACGTCCTGCATTGCAGCTTCTTGGGGAAAATGGTAAAGCCCAATTTTATTCACACAGTAGGAAATGAATTCAAATGGGGTCCAGGGTCAGATTTCTGCATATATCAAATTTTTTTTTTCTTTTTCAGTCCACATTTTTAAACTTTAGAAACACTTTTGATACTGTTTGCTCACACTACATCTATCACACCATTACGGTAAAACTATGTGAGAAATCTTACATGCACAAATATGATCACATTACCGTTGCTTCCCTGCCACTGCTACCCATGAAATTATATCTTCTTTAACTTCCCACCTCAAATTTTAGGTCTCAACAATCCTGAACGACTTAAGGTCTCCAAATACTCTAAGCTCTTCCAGGCTTCTGTGTTCACATGTGTCTAGATGCCCTCTGAGCATTTGTCTAATCTAATCTGTCTTCCAAGTCTTCACTTGCTACTTCAAGACTCACCATTCTTCAAATAAATGCTATCTCTTCCATGAAGGCTTCCTTTCTTCCCTTGAAAGATTTAAATTCATACCCTCTAATGTTCCCACAGGAAACTGATAGCATAGTGATTATAGTACATCTACTATATATATTTTTTGCTTTCCCTAGTCCACTGTGAACTTATGGAAGGTAGGGGCTGTGTCCTTTCAACTTTTAATGGGAACTGCTAGGACTGTCCTTGATATATAGTAATTATTCAAAAACAATGTTTGTTGAATTAACAATTGAAATTCTAGGTAGGTAAGAGGTGTGGTGGATTTATTTTCTTTTTTTAAGATTGTATATATTTATTTGAGAGAGAGAATGTGTAATGGGGAGGGGCAAAGACAGAGACAAAGAGAAAGAGAGATAGAGAGAAAGAGAAAGAGAGATATAGAAGCAGACTCTCTGCTGAGCAGGAAGCCAATGCTGGGCTGGATCCCAGGACCTGGAGATCATGACCTGAGCCAAAGGCAGACTCTTAACTGACTGAGCCACTAAGGTGCCCCAAGGATTTGTTTTCTTGGAGGTTTTCAGAAACTTAAACTGCCTATGCTATTCAAGGAGACATCAAATGTTCTCTCTGGATTACACCTTCAGAGGTGCCATCACAGGAAAAGAGATGGAACATCCTCACTAAAGTAAAGAACAAGTAGAGCTTGGTGAACACCAACCACAGTATTTGGAGGCAGATACGGTGTTTGGCTTAAAAGACCCAGTTCAGAGGCATGCAAGTATTGTTGATGAGGGGTTGTTAGAACTGAAGGAATATATAAGACTATGTAATTTGGAACTTCTCCCTTTCATTCATCTGCTAATTTCTGTTTTCTCCACAGTGATCAGCAACAAAACCTTAAAAGGCAACGGGCCAATGGAATGTAAGAAGCCAGGAAACTGAGCTCCATTCCACAGCCAGCGTTGTGAATAGATACATTTCAAATACTACAGGTAGTCTTTCCAGTTACTAAAGGTGAGAAAATACACTAGGAGTCTTGGATCTACAGTAAGAGAAAATAGGAGAACATCAGGAGGCTGGTGCCTAGGAGAGGGCCTCTTGTTTAAAAATTGGAAAGAAACATGGGAGATTTCCTATCCTCCTCTCTTCCATCTCCAGTTAACCTGTCTCAGGAAAGACGTGAGTCTTATGGTTATCTTATGGATAAGGCAGACTTCATTTCAAATTCACTTAGTTTTCATAAAATTTTTGTATACTAGTAATGTGGAATAATACATATTTCTTTGCAGGATTATGAGAAATATCAGTTCATTCACTCACCTTAAGGAACTAGACACATATGTATTGATGAGGCACCTAATAGGTGTATGTTATAAACTATTTGGAAGCAATAATAATATTTATACGTTTTTATACTTCTTTATCATAATTAGTTTAACTGAAAAAAAATATATACATAATATATATTCTACAGCATACACATTAGCAATAAGCCCTGTTATATAATCTGATAAAAATGTAGTAGCTTAACTTTCTTCTCACTGTCCCTCTCACATGATGTGCTTCCTGAAGAATTGGAAACAGAATTCTAGGACTCAGGGAACTTTGATTTCAGGAAGGAAAAATATGATTTAAGTGGTTCTTTCAAGTGATTAGCTGGAAAGTGTTATGAAGGAAGGATTAGAAGATAAATCTATTGGTGATATGAAGACCATCTGGAAGGCTATGGCATACTCCTGGCATGTGAAGAGGAGGGGTGGCACTGGGAATTGAAACTGGAAGATATTTTTAGAGATGCAGGTTTGGTGACAGATATTATGTAGATCAGTTACAGTTTTATTCTGGACCAAAAACTGGGACCATACATGGTCCTTCTAAAGATGTCTATGCCACATGTAAACGAAGGACAGGAAATCAGAAATTAGAAAGAAAACCACATTTCTGACACTTCTGAGACTTTCTATGATACATGGAAAAGCAGGACAGGATTTTAAACATTCTAAAAATCTGGGGCAGAGAATCATCAAAGATATAGAGGATAAAAGTGAGGCTAAGGTTTCTAGCTTGGGAGACTAGAAACTCAGTAGTTCAACTGAGAGAAACAGGAGTAGAAGAAGGTAATGGGTTGCTTTCTGTTGCTTTCTATCAGTCTTGGATATGATAAATTTGAGGTGGTGTCAGGACCACCTGAGCAAAAAAGCCCATAAATAACTATAACTATAAAAATGGAAAAACAGAAAAAAACCCATATTTTTAAATGACTTCTAAAGGAATCAACATATTAGAAACAAATTGCTCAAAATTTTAGCTCAATATTTTTAAGAAAACAAGAAATCCTTTTTTTTTTTTTTTTAACTGTGGTGGAGAAATTGCAAAATCTTAGACTGTACCTTTATTTATAAGGAATTAGGCAACTACTGGGAACATATCATTAAAAAACAAGAATTGGAAAGGTCACTTCATAAATGAAATATGTTGTTTGCCAGTGAAAAATTAGCTGCAAAGGAATGGACCATCCACAAGTCCTGAAAAGGTCAAAAAGACTGCCAAGATGGCCCTGGTAGAAGAGACTAAAAAATAAACATAAAACAAAGGGAAGTTGCTCTCTGGGTAAAGTACTGACAGATATATTTAAGCAGGAAATTCATCAAAAAAATCTTTTTCCTTAGAGCAAGAGAATGTGACTGATAGAAGATGTGTTGTTAACATGGTTTAATTCTATTTTGTTTCATATAAGAGATGAACACAAATTGTACTTTTTTTTTGCTATTTCTCTTCTAATCTTTTTTTTTTTGAAGATTTTATTTATTTATTTGACAGAGAGAGAGAGACAGCAAGAGCAGGAAAGCAAGCAGGAAGAGTGGGAGAGGAAAAGCAGGCTTCTGGTCCGGCAAGGAGCCCAATGTGGGGCTTGATCCTAGAACCCTGGGATCATGACCTGAGCCAAAGGCAGACGCTTAAGGACTGAGCCACTCAGGTGCCCCTTCTCTTCTAATTTTTGGTGTGATAAATGGCTGTTTTAATAAATCTTACTTGCGGAATATAGGTACCTGCAATAGTTAAGATCATCAAAGTGAGAAATCAGATCATTTTGGCTTCCTTCTAATGTTAGATTTTCATGATTGGAAAACCCTCAAAGAAATCCCCACAGGCTAGAAGTTATATAACTTGGGAAAAATAACACCATTTCATTTTTGCAATCATCAAACTCATTGTTTTGAGTAGACAATGCATAAACTAAACAGTCATATTAAATTTAAATGATATTTTCTGAGAACACACACTTTTAAAAGGCACTATTCTTCAGAATAAGCAATATGCATTCCACTGGAATAATCTGGGAAAGCCAATAAATAAGAAATAGAATGATTATAAAAATCATCATAGAAGCAAATTGTAGGCAATTATGCTAAAGAATTAAGAAAAAATACATAAATATTTTAAGAACAGAAGTTTATAAAATCCTTATAATAGCCAAGATATAAATATTCTAAATATCTATCAAAAGAGAACTAATGACGATAGTCATAGGATATCTATGTAGTTGAATACAATGCAGTCAATTACAATCACATTTTTGGAAAAAATTATAGAGGACAGTAGTCATACTATCTGAGGTATGTAACACTATATTTGGCATAATGAATATTTTGTAATGAATAATTCTGTACGTATATGTGTCAGTGTGCAATAAAGAAGATGGAAACACATATATCAAAATAATAATAGAGATAAAAGAGGTTTATTTCTGTGGGATAAAGTGGTTTTTAATTTAGGGGGTCAGGTACCCCTCTGAAACTATGATGAAAACTTTAAATTCTTGCAAAGCCAATAGATCTAAGGTTTGCCTAAAGAGTCAAGGTCCTTATGTATTTTCTGGAGTCTGTTCATGAACTCTAACATGGGCCTTTGGGGGGAATAGTATTATGAAGATTCTTATTTCAGTTTCTGTGCTTCTGTACATTAAAAACAATGCAATTGAAATGTATTTTGTTGTCAGAAATCAACTCCCAAATCTGGTTTCTTTAAAATACTACAGTAGCATTTTATAAATGCTAAAATGCTTGGAAGTAATTTTCCCAGCTATTTCTTAGTTCAGGCTAGCAAGTTATTGTATCTCTGTTTTATATGTGGGGAAATTAAGGCAGAGAGCAATCTTCTGATTTGTTCAAGACCACCCAACATGTTAGGGCTGAACTGAGATTACAAAACACTACTTTCTAGGCTCTGATTAGCCTACCCAGCTGCAATAACTAACAAATGTTATAATTTTAAATGTAATTTCAACATTTCCAAAAACATTTTTTTTTACCTCTAATCTTTAGTTCTTTGGGAAAAATAGTTCTCTGCTGGAGCAGGTCTTTGTTATATGGGTAAAGCACTATATATACAATAATTGCTTCAGTTGAAAGCCTCCCTGCTTAAAGCTTAGAAATCAAAACTCAAGGAAAACTTCATTCTTCACTTGTAAAAAAAAAGTGCAGAACTGTCTTTTGTTGTTTGGACAAATCAGATTGCCCACAAAACAATAATAGAATTTTTGGTTTTAAAGTAAAATTTACTAAAGATTATTTTTTAATGATTTTTAACTTTTTTAAGATTCCTTAGGCAGCACCACCAAAACAGAATTGGAATTCAGTCCCTTTTGCTGCCTCATCCTCTGGGCCAGTATCTAAAGTGAACATTAAGCATAGCCTCTAGCCAGGGTCACTGATTCTGAATACCAGATTCTGGCTTGCCTTCTCACCAAAACCTGAGAGACCCCGATTTTCTTCTTTTTATCTTCCACTTCCATATATGAGAAATGTATTATAAGGAAATCCAGAGAAAAATCTCTTTTTGAAAATCTCTATCAATTACAAGAGCTTCAAGAATTTGAAACTCCATGGGGAGTTCACTTTATTTCTCTTTTTTCTCAAAGGAACACAGAGGAAACTGTCATCTCAGAAAATATCTTTTTATTTTTCCTGGGAGTCTAGAAAAATCAGCTGTCTGTGAAAGAATACATTCTATGTCATGCTGAAAAATTATATTTAATCAGATTCAAATGTACCAAGAAGAAGTATGTCTTCTATCCATTCCCTCTAGCCAATACTAGGCATAATGGTAAAGCACTTGAAGATAAATATCACTAGTTCTTCTTTCAGAGCTTTCCCCATCCCATTTGGACACTCCCTCAACTCCTTTCTGTACTCCCTACCAGAAAGACCAATTCTCTCCAGATGTTCCGGGATTTCATCGGCCTTTTATACTTTTACTCATTCAACAAATGTTTATTGAGAGCTTCCTATGTGACAGATACTCAGACAGAATAGCAGCTAACTTCCCCTAAAATATTCCCTTGTCAATATGCCCACTTCTTTTTCAAATAAATGCTTTAGGGAAAAGCTGGTATTTAACAAAATAGTAATTACCAATGGTGGTATATTAACCATAGGAGGGAAACATATTTAAGAATGTGGAACAGAGACCTTTCAAGCGCTCAGGAGGAATCTACCGACTCTGCCATAAAGTAAATAATTTTTCAAGATTTATTGAATATCTAAGATTTGCAGAATTTTCAATTCACTAGATTTTAAATTCTTTGGCATGGGAAAGAGCTTTACTTCTGGTGCTAACATCAGAGTAGGTGACTCTACTGGGGATCTAGACCCTGAAAGATTAGCTTTCTTTCTTAAAAGAAAAAGATTAAAGTGAAGGCCTTTTTGCCTCCATAAGACATACAAAGAAGCACTATTTTTGAGAAATTTAATGTTTCTTCTCAATGTTCACTATTTTTCACATACAATAACACATGTTGTGAAAATGTGTCCTTAAGTGATTTTAAAAGGAGAAACAATCAACAAAAGCACACAGATAGGAAAGTTTGATATATGCTTAGCAAATAGTAAGCGATCAAGTTAGACATAAAATGTTTCTCATAAAAATATATAAAGATGAAAAAGAGGGATGATGCATTAAAAAATCTGCTTTAACATTTACATAACATTCATGAAGCCACTGTTTGTTGTGATAATAAAAGTTGAGATTAGATTTTATGTTGTTAAGATAAAAACTATTCTGGAGAAATGAGAATTCTAGAACCAGAAGCTTATGGAAGGTAGGAGAAAATGGGCCCTTTGTCCCTCAATTTCAATCTCAGGTAGGTGAGATTTTCACTAAATGACTGCTGAGATTTTCAAATGTCAAAATAGATTTATTTGTGGAAAGAGAAAAATAAAAATTAGAATAATTCCTGAATGATTTTTTCCAATGTGTTAATTAGTTTAAAAGAGTAAGTCTTTAATGGTATGAAAGGCCAGTGACTACAAGACTGAGTATATCACCTCTGGATAAATGAATGGGCCAGATGCAACACAGAATCTTATGTACTTGTGAGAATAAACCATATCCCTAGGGTAGCTCTGTGTGTGGTCTTTTAGAATTTATCTGGATATACAACTAGGTAAATGAAGCTAGGAATAGATCTCATATCATCTTTAAGAGAACTTTTATATTCCTTTTATCAAATGCCAGAGTACGTTAGTGGCTTCATTCCAGCCAAAGTCAAAGAGCTTCCTGTCTTCTATTTATTATTATAAAATTGTTTTATGTATTTGGTTTTTTCTATAAGAAATGCAGTAAAGGAAACATTCTGGTATATTGCCAGCTAACAAATTTATTATTCTAACCCTGACCTTTTAAGCTGTGATTTCACTTTTTAAGAAAGGCAGCCAAAAGACTTAAAATACAAATGTATTATTGATTTTTATAACTAATAGCAATAGTCTTGTAAATTTTCTAAATTTTAATCAATGCTAAGGTCTAAGCCTAATCCTCTGCAGATAAGGGAAGATAGCTTCACTTTTAGAACATCCACCTCTTACTTCACATCCATTCCTCTGTTTGAATTTCCCATCCAGTCCATAAGAATTCCAAGATGTGAACCTTTCTCATTCTTCCCTAACCCAATTAAAATGTACCCATGTACTACACACTGCTGGTTGCTTAGCCTTTATTACGGAATCCTAATTTTGTTCTAGCATCCAACTGTCTTTGAAGTAACTCAGGATAAACTGACTCCACTCATTTCAAGGGGTATATGCTGATTAGTCTAAGCCTATTAGCAAATGACATTTCCCTGGTAAGAGTGGTTGACAGGGGATCTAAGATGATTCAATCATACTGAAGACGTGGCTCTCCCTCTCTTTATCACTCTCTTCCCCACTAAATGTGAAAAAAAAATGACATTTTGACTGAACTGCTGCAGGCAGCCATCTGGGGACTTAGAGGGGGTCAGCCTGAGGCCATAGATTAATGCACATAGAAGGCAAAAGGAAGAGATAGTAAGTCATCCCTAATAACTCCTTTGAGCTTCTAACTCAACCAGTGCAGGAATACAACCTACCTCTGGACCTCTTGTATTTGAGTTAAAGATTTTTATTGTTTATGAAGCCAACGTGAGTTGAGCATTCTATTGCAGAAAGCTTCCTAACTGATACACTTACATCCTGTCTCCTTAGAAATCCTGGTATTTGTTAATTCATGTTAATTTGAATCTTTGTATTTAAATGATGTTTTATCATAGTTTAAATTATGAAACACCCAAAATAGATTTAATGTTAGTTGAAGTATTTTAAAACAGTAAACACAGTCTGTGATTTTTTTTAACCTCTAAAAAATGCATCATAGACCAATTATCAATTTAAAATAAAAAAAAATAAAGCAAGAGTCAGTAAAGTTTTTCCATAAAGGACAAGATTGCAAGAATTTTCAACTTTGGGCAGTATAGACATTTTAACAATGTTATTCTTCCGATCCATGAGCATGGAATGCTCTTCCATCTTTTTGTGTCTTCTTCAATTTCTCTCATGAGTGTTCTGTAGTTCCTCGAGTATGGATCCTTAACTTCTTTGGTTAGGTTTATTTCTAGGTATCTTATGGTTTTTGGTGCTATAGTAAATGGAATTGATTCTGATTTCTCTTTCTATATTTTCATTGTTTGTGTATAAGAACACCACTGATTTCTGTGCATTGATTTTGTATCCTGCCACGTTGAGGGCAGTAGGAGAAGGAAAGGAAATGGGAAGTGGGGTGAATCAGGGAGGGAGATGAAACATGAGAGACTTTGGACTCAGAAACAAACTGAGGGTCTTGGAGGGAAGGGTGAGCCTGGTGGTGAGTACTGAGGGCATGTATTGCATAGAGCACTGGGTGTGAGGCCTAAACAATGAATCTTGGAACACTCAAAAAGTAAAATTAAAAAAAAAAAAAAAGAACTTTCGACTTTGTGCAACACATGGTCTCTATACAACTGAGCCATTGTAATCTGCTATTTCAGTGTGAAAACAAATAGTTATGGCTACATTCTAATAAAACTTTATTAACAAAAGAGGCATTCAGGTTTGGGATTTGACCCTGTGGATGTAGTTTACAGACCCTTGGAATTAAAAAACAAAACAAAACAAAAAAACCCTCTGGGGACCTAGAGGGGGTCAGCCTTACTCTCCTACCTGAGGTAAAATGTTTACTTTATGGCAAAAACTGTCATATTTCTGTGCCATCTTCTTTATATACTCTTATGTATATACTTTTATAACCTATTATAGATAATAAATCCACTCTTTCTTTTTTTTGCCTTTGTTTTTGCTTGTCTAAACAGTGCTAAAAGGTCAAACATCTGTGGGCTGATAAATGTTTGCAGCCTACCACACCCCCTTAGTGTTTTATAGTCTGGGACTCCACCTCTTTTTTTTTGGTGGGGTGGAATCCACTTCTACCTAAAGGAGCTGGATATTTGTGAAATTGAATAATTCAAAAATAGAGGAGGGAGGAGATACAAAGAAAAGACCAAAAAACCAAAGTTGCTTCAAACTTATAAATCTAAATGAAAAGTTATTCAATTTATCCTTCTCAAAAAACAATGCCAATGGCATTTTGGAATGTTAATATTTCTTAAAAATTATTCTATACCTTATGAAGTTATTGCTTTGTTTGAATCTCAAAATCACTCTGTAACCATGAAAGTATCAGCCCCATTAACGTACAAGGAAATAGAGACACAATGAGTTTAAGGATCCTGTTTTTGATTTTACTCTTCTGTTAAGTGATAAGCTGGAAAATTAATTCTAATTTGCTGGCTCCAAATATAGGACTCTTCCAGTTAAAACTGAACAAAATACATATATAAAATCAAAAGATTCAAACACAAATAAGGTTACTGCACAAGGTACTCAACTACACACTGGTGCCTAACAGAGAAGGATAAATTTTGTTATAACAACATTATCCCATTTTATAAATGAGCTTGATGAAGCCCAAATCATCATCTGGGTGGGGATAATTAGAGACTCGGAGGAAGATTTCAACCTCCTTAAAAAATGTGTATGGAGAGGATGAAAGATGGTGAGGAAGCAGGTCATGCAAGAGAATGTGGCTCTAAAAGAAATAGGTAAACCAAATATTACATATTTCTCATAAGCATATGGATAATAGGAGTTTGTAAGATAAGAGTAAGATAGGGGCACCTGGGTGGCTCAGTTGATTAAGCAACTGCCTTTGGCTCAGGTCATGATCCTGGAGACCCGGGATTGAGCCCCACATCGGGCTCCCTGCTCGGCGGAAGGCCTGTTTCTCCCTCTCTCACTCCCCCTGCTGTGTTCCCTCTCTCTATCAAATAAATAAATAAAATATTTAAAAAAAAAGATAAGAGTAAGATAGTATCAGTTTTGTCTTTAGGTGTTTACAGATCACCATCAATGATATATGCTTCATGTCATATATTTTCCATTAACATAGGTTTTGCAAAGACGATTTTTTTTTTAAAGATTTATTGAGAGGGAGAGAGCATTCAAGTGGGAGGAGGGGCAGAGGGAGAGAATCTTCAGGCAGGATCCCAACCCCGGGCTCATTCCCAGGACTCACGAGATCATGACCTGAGCCAAAATCAACAGTCAGCCTCGTAACTGACTGAGCTACCAGGTACCCCAAGGTGATATTTTAATCTATGTATTAATCAGGGAATTATTAACAAATTCAGTGTCCTTAAGTTCTACAATAGAATTCTATATAATTTACCCTGTTAAAGAGCTGTGAAGAGTTTAATCCCACTTTAAATTTTAGTGTTAGAGGGCCACATCCCATTTGAATACTCTTCTGTTGAGACTGAAAATTAAGAATCAAACATTGATCTAAATAACTGATCTAAATCTTTAGTCTAGAATGTGGGGAGTGGGGTTTATACTACCTCCTTATAAACTTTGGCATAGTAAAAATCTCGAGAAATTTGGATGCATATGGAAGGGGAAAATATATTGTTTATATTTACTAGATATTGAAATGCATTTAAAAATTATTTGCTTTCTAATGGACCTCTCTCTAAGCATATGATCTTCTAATTAAAGAAACATTGAAGAAGAAGTTTGAAAACTAGACTTTGGCCCTGGCTATGCACACATACTTGTGCAGTCCTAAAAGATCTTTATTCATAGTCCATTCTTTGCTTTCTCTATCTAGTAATGAGTTTAATGTCTCTTTTCACATAGGACCAATTTTATTTTTCAGAACTACAGGCATAGTGTTGAAAGCCTATGAGGTTTCTGAGGTTCTAGAAAAAATCTGGAAGTCCTACATTGGTTCCAAAATACCAAACAAACAAACAACAACAACTAGTTTAACACTGTATGCTAATTATATTTCTTTTTTTAAATTTCATTTTATTTTTTCAGTGTTCCAAGATACATTGTTTATGCACCACAACCAGTGCTCCATGCAATACATGCCCTCCTTAATACCCACCAGGCTCACCCAATACCCCCACCTCCCTCCCTTCCAAAATCCTCAGTTTGTTTCTCAGAGTCAACTGTCTCTCATGCTTCATCTTCCCCTCCCCATTATTTACCCCAATTTACTTTTCCTTTCCTTCTCCTAATGTCCTCCATGTTATTCTTATGCTCCCCAAATAAGTGAAACCATATGATAATTGACTTTCTCTGCTTGGCTTACTTCACTCAGTATAATCTCCAGTCCCATCCATGTTGGTACAAAAGTTGGGTATTCATTCTTTCTGATGGATATGTAATATTCCATTGTATATATGGGTCATATCTTCTTTATCCATTCATCTGTTGAAGGACATATTGGCTCTTTCCACAGTTTGGCGATTGTGGCCATTGCTGTAATGAACATTGGAGTACATATGGCCCTTCTTTTCACTACATCTGTATCTTTGGGGTAAATGCCCAGTAGTGCAATTGCAGGGTCATAGGGTAGATTTATTTTTAATTTTTTAAGGAATCTCCACACTGTTTTCCAAAGTGATTGCACCAACTTGCATTCCCACCAACAGTGTAAGAGGGTTCCCCATTCTTCCACAGCCTCTCCAACACTTGTTGTTTCCTGTCCTGTTAATTTGGCCATTCTAACTGGTGTAAGGTGGTACCTCAATTATAGTTCAATTAAAAACGGACAAAAAGAAACTTAAAAATTTGAAATTCTAAATATTGAACTAAACTCTTATCTTTATGAGTGTTCTTTCTGAAGCTTGAAACATTCGGACATTCTTTACCCCATAAGATCTACCATTACTGCACCCTAAAGAGGATCCTTACTATCATTTCCTTAGCCAGCATGAAATAGCTTTTACACCAGACAAGATCCTCACTCCTCTCTTAAAACCAAGATCTTGACAGATGCCCAGAATCCAGTGAGAAAACCATGTCCAAAATTGGACTCTTGATAGCTTTCAGCCAATTCTGACACCAAGGCAACTTGGGCAAAAAAGTCAGAATGTCTAAGGTCATCTTCTGACTATGACTAGCAACTTGGTAATCTTCCTTTACTCACTATATGTGCAGTGAAACCCAACACTTCTTTTTTTTTAAGTATCCAAAGTTCTTTACAGCTTGGCCTTTGTTTACCTGTCAAACTATGTTTCCTATGTTTCATTAATTTTTGCTGTAGTTATTTGCACCTAACACCTTAAAGATTACACACTACCCCATGTGTTTTTCATTGTGGTACTTGGCTCTCCCACTCCTACCTTTGCCTGTTGAGCCTTCCCATACCTGGGTCTTGTGCCCATATTCTGTGTTCTTACTGACTCTGAGCATAGCTCTTCCACAGTATTCACCACATAGTTTTGTAAGGGTCTCCTCTTCTAGAATATAAGCTTTTGGAGATCATACTGTTTGACTAATGCATTTCTATCACCAGAATTTAATATAGTATCAGGATATATGTGTTCACAATATATTGGTTGAGTTAGTAATACATAGGCTTTATTGAATTATTGAGAGAATGAACTTTATTCATTCAATAAAGTTCTGCTTTATTGAATTATTGTGAGAATGAACTAAAAACTAAGAACTTTGAAAAATACTATCATTTGTCTCTGGTATAGATATACCAGAGGTATATGGATGTATATACCAGATATATTTGGAGAGAGAGACAGAGAGAGAGAGAGAGAGAGAGAGAGAGAGAGAGAGAGATTTTGGATTGCATTAACTATCTGTGCAAGAAGAAATGAAATTTATGTGGCAGAACTCAAAAATCTTGTAAAAGACTGGACACATATTCCTTTGAGGTTGACTTCTGTGAGGGAGAGTCATGTCAGTGAGACAAACCCAAACAAGATGGGGTCCCAGGAATCAGTGCAGAGTAACCCTGAACAGATCTAGCTCTGTAACTGGGTAAGTATGGCTGCTGCTACTTCTAGAGCCAGGTTATAAGCTCCCATTTGTGTGTTTTGAGCTCTGACTGAAATTCTACAGACTCCAAGGCCCCAAGTTATGTGGGATGACTCACATTTTCTGTTTTGCCTGTAAAATAATGGATGGTATTTTTTAAGTCCTATAATCCTTCCATAAATGAAAACTTATAAAGAAGCCAAATATAGCAACACTTAAACATACATAAGCCTTTTCCACCTTAAAAAGAAAAGATGTTCCCTTGACTCCCACATCCTTACCCAGTTACTGCTCTGCCTTTCTCCTCCCCTTCACAGCCAAAACTCTGAAATGGTTTTCAATATTCACTGTTTCTACTTCCTCACCTCCCACTCATCTTTCACTCCATTCAGGCTTCCACCCCCTCTTTCCACCCAAAGAGCTTTCATTAAATTCACTAGTGGCCTCCCTGTCACCAAATCCAATGGGTGGTTCAGTCCTCATCTTACCTCTCCTTAAGCACTATTTTATATTGTTGAAAACTCCTTTTCTCTTTGGTAATAGTTTCCACATTTCTACCCTTACATTCCACAATGTCACACTGCCTTGATTTTACTTCTCTTTTTCTGGCCACTGGTTTCTCTGTCTAATTTGCAGGCTCTTTTACCTCTAACTACCCATTAAGTGTTGATCATAATCTTTCTCACTCTATATTTGCTCCTCAGGGAATTTCACAAATCTACACAGCTTCAATTACTACCTCAAATGACTCTCAACACAGGCCCCTATGCTGAGCTCCCAACTGCTTATATTACATCTCTACCTAGAGATCTTAAAGGCACATTACACACATCATATCCAATACTAAACTTGTAATTTATCTTCTCTACCAGAACCTATGCTCTCTAACAGTGAATGATACCTCCAGCCATTAGTGTATAAACTAAAAACCTAGGACTCATTTCTGACATGTTCTTCTCCCTTGTCCTGTATATCCAGTCTGTCAACAGGTCTTACATATTCTCTTATGTCTCTCAAGTCAATCTGGTTTTCTCCACATCTTTGTTGCTGTCACAAATTTAGCTCGATCACCATCATATCTCATATGAACTACCCCAATAGACTTCTACCTAGATCCTACATCCAACCTGGAACTAACAAGTAGAAAAATCTTTTCATGATGTTAATCAGAAAGATGCAAAAATCCTTAACAGAACATTTGCAAATATAATTAAACTATATATATATATATAAAGAATAATAACCATGAACACATGGGGCTTATTCCAGGAATACAATGCTGATTCAATATTAAAAAATCAATGCAATTCACCATGTTAGCAGGCTAAAGAACAAACACATGAGCATATAAATTGATGCACAAAAGATATTTGACAGAATTCAACAACCATTCATGGGTTAAGAAGAAAAAAAACTCTCAAAAGGTAGAAATAGAGAAGAACTCTTTAACTTCATATCTGTAAGAACCAACAGAGGACATCAATTTTCAGTGGTGAAAGACTGAATGCCTTCCCCCTAATTGGGAATAAGATAAGGATGCCACTCTCATCCCTCTTATTTAGCATAATGCTGGAAGATCTAGCCTGTACAACAGGCAAGAAAAGGAAGATAAAAGAATACAAGTCAGAAAAAGAGAAATGAAACTCTCCCTGATTGTAGATGACATGATTGTCCAAATGAAAAATCCCGAACACTTTATGAAATGGCAAAACCTCCTAGAACTAATAAATGAAAGCAAAGTCATTGTATAGAAGATAAACATATTAAAATCAACTGGATCTCCAGATATTTGCAATGAACATGTGGACACCATAATTGAAAATACAATACCACTTACAACTGCTGAAAAAATGAAATATTTAGGTATAAGTCTAAAAACTATGTAGAGGACTTATATGCTAAAAACTACAGACTGATGAAAGAAGTCAAAGACTTTCTACATAAATGTAGAGATGTATCATCTCATGGATTGGAAACTCAATGTAGTATACCTCTCTATGCTGATGTACAAGGTTAATGTAGAAACTATCAACATCTCATCAAATTTTGTTTTTATTTTTGGTTTTGTAGAAAGAGACAAGATTATTTTTTAAAAATTATATGGAAAGACAAAGAAAATACAGTAACTAAAATAAAACTTGAAAAAAGAAGAATAAAGTAAGATAAATCAGTCTATCTAATTTCAAGTCTTACTGTATAGCTAGAGTATCCAAGACTTTGATAGGAGGGAGAGATTAATACATAAATAAATGCAATAGAACAGAAAGCACAGAAATAGTCCCATACGTTTTGCCCAGTTGATTTTTGGCAAAGGTGTCAAATGAAGAAAATAATTCAACAGGGAAAGAAAGATGGACTTAAATAAATATCAACCTAAGTCTCACTCTAACTCAAATGGATCATAGACTTAATATTAAACCTAAAATTATAAAACCAGTAGCAAAAATATGAGAAAATCTTCAGGATCAAGAGCTAGGCAAAGAACACACAGAATTGACACCAAAATCATGATCTATAAAGGGGAAAAAATGATAAATTAGACTTCAAAAATTAAAAAATAAAACTTGGAAAAAGAAGAATAAAGTAGGATAAATCAGTCATACAAAGAACATGTCAAGGGGACGAAAAGAAAAGCTACAGAATAGAAGAACACATCTGTAAAATACATATTTAACAAAAGACTTATATTCAGAATATATGAAGAACTCCCCAAACTCAATAGCAAGAAAACACACAATCCAATTATAAACTGGGTAATTTCTTGACCAGATATTTCACCAAATAATATATGAGGATGGAAAGCAAGCACATAAAAAAGACTCAGCATAGGTAACCATTAGGAAAGTACAAATTAAAATCATGATGAGATAACAGTATATACCCATTATGATGGATAAAATAATAAGACATGACAGCACTAAATGCTGGTAAGGATGTAGGAAAACTGGGTCACTCAACATTGCTGATAAGAATCTAAAATAAAAACTGGGAAGTTTTATTAAAAAACTAGATTTTAGGGGCACCTGGGTGGCTCAGTTGGTTAAG
The DNA here is from genome assembly GCA_004023965.1 of Spilogale gracilis. Taxonomy (NCBI): domain Eukaryota; kingdom Metazoa; phylum Chordata; class Mammalia; order Carnivora; family Mephitidae; genus Spilogale; species Spilogale gracilis. The sequence continues at coordinate 44,793 of PITA01011236.1, read as the reverse complement.
CGACTGCCTTCGGCTCAGGTCATGATCCCAGAGACCCAGGATTGAGTCCCACATCAGGCTCCCTCTCAGCAGGAAGCCTGCTTCTCCTTCTCTCACTCCCCCTGTTTGTGTTCCCTCTCTGGCTGTGTTTCTCTCTGTCAAATAAATAAAATTTAAAAAAAACAAAAACAAACAAAAAAGCCCCTAGATTTCAAGTTTTTAGGCAATTTCTTTAAAACCTCAATGTGCAACTACCATACAACCCAGTAATTTGCACTCCTGGGCATTTATTTCCAAAAAATGAAAATTTATATTAATATAGAAACGTGTACATTAATACTTAAAGCAGCTTTTTCATAATAGCCAGAACTGGAAACAACTCAGTTGAAACAACTGGGTGAATGGCTAAACAAACTTCAGTACATCCATACCATGGGACATTACTCATCAATTCAAAACAAAAACTACTTTTACATGCAGCAACCTGAATAACTCCTTGGATGATTATACTGATTGGAAAACAAGACAATCCCAAAGTGCTCCGTGTATGATTTCACCTATGTAACATCTTGAAATGACAAAATTATAGAAATGAAGATCAGGGGCACCTGGGTGGCTCAGTTATTAAGTGTCTGCCTTCGGTTCAGGTCATGATCCCGAAGTCCTAGTCACAGGGCAGGGACAAGAAATGAATGAGACTACAAGAGATCCTGTGGGTGACTGAAATGTTCTACATCTTGACAGTACCGATGTCAGTATACTAGTGGTAATACTGTAATTAGATTTACAAGATGTGACCATTGGGGAAAACTGGGTGAAGGATATACAGGATCTCTTTATACTATTTCTTACAATTGCATCTGAATCTAGAATTATCTCAAAATACTGTTTAATTTTAAAATGCCAGCCTGAAATACCTCTTCCTATGCTTGAAACACTTCAGTGGTTATAAGTTATTCTTAGAATAAAAACAAAAGAAACTAACTTGGTTTGCAAGCTCTTTATTACCTATTCTTTCCCGCCTCATCTCATACCTTTCTCCCAATATTCTTTGTACTTTAGCCATGTAAATGTCTCAATTTTGAATTTGTTCTTCTTTCTATCATTGGGCCTTTGCACATTCTGTTCACTCCATCTGGAGTGTCCCCTACCTTGTTTCACTCTTCCCTCTCGATTATCACCTCATATAGTTAACGACTCATTTTTTTTTTCTGGGAAAGGTGTTTCTGACCTGGGGTTCTAGAATTATTTTAATAGTCTTATAAACAATTGTATGTAATCTTCAGAGGGCTTAACTATGTGTGCTATATGCACTGACTAGTCTGATTATTTGACTTTTGTTTGTTTTCTCCATTTGACCATAAACTCCTTGAGCCAACTCTTATTCACAGAGATGTTCCAAGATTCTAACCTGATATTCAGGAATTGTTTAATAAATACTAGTTAAATAAATATATTAGTAAAATAAGGAGGTATAGTTAAAGTAGATATTGGCTCCATAATGATGATCACCAGCATCTTCAGGAACTGTGGCCAGAGAAATTCTACAAAGTACATTAGGCTTCTCAGACAACAGGTACTTAGGCAGATCCTCCTGAACCCACATACTGCTCTTTCAATCATGAATTTAGAAGCATCTGTGACTTGGTGTGTGGGAAGCACAAGCAAGCTTTTAAAATTTTAAAGGCATTTGTAAATAAAATTGCTTTCAAATCATTATTTCTATTTCCCCTCATATGATTGTTCATATTTGCTGCCTATTCTGATTACCTTCTATCATACTAGATGGATGTGTATGTTATAATTTTTGTCTCTGAATTTATCTTTAGAAAGAAACATGTTCTCAGATTCTACATTCCTAAATGGTGGTTATCATGGTTGTTGAAGGTCCACAATGACAGTACCAAGAGAACCCAAGGAGGCACATCAGGTATGTCCTTTTATACTTTCCAAGACTGGAATTAACAATGAACTTTTATGGTGGCTCCCTGTATTATATGGAATTTTCTATATTTTATATGAAGAATCCAGCTCCAGTTGCCATGCTCATATATGGGTTTTGGGCCTCAAGTTTATCATTCTTATGAAGGTATTAAGCCCTAGTTCTTGAGGTATATACCAAATATAATCCCAATTTCCCCGTCTACTCACAGTTGGGTTTTCTTTGTTTTTGCCATTTGAAGATTTTGCTTTTATTTCTTTAAACTTATTATTATTACATTTATTTTTTTTTCTAGAAATTCCATGTGTTTAGAGTGAGGGTGCATTTCTTTTATCAGCTTAGTTTCCATCTGGACCTGAAGTCAGAATTGACTACCCCTTGGTCACAATTCCAAATATCTGAGAGAGACTGATGGGTTCAGGTTCTGTTCAGTCACCACTAGATAAATTAATTGTAGTGATACCACATCATGTAATGGAAACATGTCTACAACCTCTGTGAGTGAGAGGGCAAACTTAAAGGCTGTCGGAGAGATACCCCTGAACTACTTATCATAAAGACCTCAAGGGAGATTTCTCCCTTGGATTTTTTCACCTAAATATATCAAGATGGCAAATTTGCTACTTAATGCATGTTCTGAATCTGGCTTGCATCACGCTCAAAAAACCATTCATACATATATGCTTTATTTTTTTCTAACTTGAAATAGCCTTTGCAAAATGAGGGAAATAATCGTCTCTTGATATGAAACTTGGACTTTTCTGATATGGTTTGGACATCCAAAGAATGAGCAATACATCCTATTCCTACCAGATGATTAGCAAAAATATGGAAATAACAATATAGAAAATATTTCCCTTAATAAGGTTCACTGTTGTTTTGTTTATTTGTTTTTCCTTGTTTTAGTTATTAAAAGTTATAAAATAGCCTGGTTGGTTAATAGAAGAGCTAGTCTTAGGATTATAAAAGGTTCTGACCAACAAATTGGTTATTGGCAGGGGTATAGTTTCAATTTAACATTACAGAGTTCACATGACTGAATATTCCCATGTCTATAAAAATGAAACTCATGCCTGGAGCTGAAAAATGAGTGTTTGCCTAAGCACTTAGGTAACAGAGCAATAAACCTCACACACATATAGAGATAACAAGATGCCTTGGGAAGCATGACAGATCTACCTCCTATTCCTAAGGGGACTCCCGAATCTATGCACATTGGCAGGCTTTTTGCAAAGTATCTATCGTTTAAATAAATTTCAGATCTACCTCTTGAGATCTTATTCCCAAGAACTGTGTATTATGTCCTCTACTTCTAACATGGGCCGTGCATTCCTTTAATATTACCCAGTAGGTTTTATCCATTCCCTTTCCTTTCTATGTGCTCGGAGGAATGTACCGTTAGAAATTTAAATAAGTCAGCAATACACAGCAGGTAAAGAGTACACATTCATAATAATCCTAGCAATAACTCCCATTTGCAAGGTGCTTTTATTTTTTTTTCAAAGTATGTTTGTTCTTTGCTCATTTGATCCTCATGGTAATATTACAAGGGCTAAATGTTATCACTAAGTTCAGAAAGCTTAGAAATCTTTCCAGCATTTAATCCATTAAGGTAATCTCCCAATAAATGTTGGCCGAATGAAAGAAGTAGGAATACTGACTTGGAGTTTTAGAGACTTATCTGATTCCTCACACACCAATTTAAAAGTTTGGCAATATTGGGGGAGTCCATTAATATTTAAGAATCTTTCTTTGTCTATAAATATAAAATAATATTTTCTTCACATGTTTATTGTATGATTTCAATGAACTAAGGTATGGGAATGCCTTTTTTTTTTACAGGATCTGGCATATGATATGTATGCTTAATACATATTTATTGGATAACTGAATTTACATCTAAGGGTTACCTGAGAGTTGTGACTTTGTCAGATTTAGCCTCAGGGAGATTAGAAGGTTTTCAACTTTCTTCTGTGCATTTAATAATTAACAGTCTGAATATCCTAGCCTTGTTATCCTTTTTAGAGAGCAAGGATTTAGCTTCACTATAATGGCCCAGAAAGGGTCAAATATTTGGAGGAACAAATTAAGCATACTGACTCTAATCTCATCTAAGAACACAACTTCATCATTGTCACAAAGAATATTTTAAGTCTTGGAATGCAAATAGATACAATTCATGAATCAACTTTTCTCAGTTACTACTGGCTGTCTGGAGCACCACACTGAGAATAATTCCAAGACCAATCTGATTTAATAGAAAAAAATCCCATGTATCTTTAGTAATAATTGCTATGGGTACAGAAAAGGAGAAGCTACCTGCCTTTGCCCCACCTATAATAAACCATTAATTAAAAAAATTTTCTTGAGAGCTTGAATAAACTCATTAGCAGATACATTCAAAGCTAAGAAAGAAAACCCAGTAAATGACTATTAAGACATAATGATCATGACACAGGCAATGATTAGGTTTTAGAAGCTTTTATAGTCTATGCTATGGAGCTTAGATTTAATTTGTAGATGTTGGATGCCATCAAAGAACTATGTCAAATAGGAGTAATATTCGTGGTTTTCCTTCAGCTATCAGTAATTTTCAACCTGGTTGACATATTTGTATTACCTTTTTAAAAAATTGGTAGTCTTTACCCCACTGATACCAATTATGATTGAACGGGTAAAGACTTTAATTGGTTAGCCCAAGCAAGTTTTTTCCCACTTATACCTGCAAATACCTGCCCTCTTATTTGAGATGCTATAATTTCCCCCCCTAATATATTAATCATGGAAATGATGCTCTAGGTTGTCCACATGATCTAAAGAAATTTTGCTCATCTTTGGGAAGAAACTTGGTTGCCAAGATGAAAAATAGTGCAAAAATGGCAACAGAATATCCCACTCAGAAGAAATAATAAACAAAGATTTAATAGTTGAAAGAGAAATTGGAAATAATAATTAATGCTAATGCTTTAAAGTTACACCAAAAAATTATATGCTATGCAGTGCTTCTCAAATTAGGATCCTTGGACTTTTGAGGGTTCGTAAAGTTTCACAATTTCCCTATGATAACTGACTTTATATGTGGTGTTATCTTTTTTGCAGTACTGATAGAAATATGTTTGTTCACTCGGATGACTACCTTTTAAGTGAGTGTGGCATTATGATTTTAATGTATACATTGATGTTTGTGTTTACAACCACAAACATACAAACTGTTCTTTAATTGGCCAGAGATAATAAGAAAAGAGCAGAGGAGGACTTACTATGTAATGATGCCCTCAAGCCAAACACAAGCCAAATTACCTCAAGGATCCCCATGTGGATTCACATTTTACCATTGTTCGAATACAATACAAACAATACAGAAAAGTTCTAGAAAAAAATGAGCTCTTATCCAGCACACAGTCATATGCCATACCACAGTTAAAAGAACTGTGCAGAATAAGTTACTATCATATGGATATTTCAAGACGATGATTTAATTTCAGTAAACATCATTTTTTCATACCAAATTAATGACTTGCATTTGTATTGCATTTGTTTGTAATTTCACTGTACTTAAGTTGTAAGTTTTGTCTGTTTTGGTTTAATAGTTGTATAGGAGTTGTTAGAAAATAGAACTTAAATAGTTTAGTCTTATGCATATTTAAGTAATATAAAAATAGTTCAAGTTTGGGAGTTCTAGGAGGATTATTTTTCCTTTATGAAGGGTATATCACTCCAGTTTGAGAAACACTACTATCTTCTTTTGTTCAATAATTGATTTTGCTATTTAAAACCTCTGATCTAATAGAATAGAGGGATAATTAGTATATTTGGAATGTCTAAATATTCTTAATTTATGAGCACATAACAAGTGTGAAAGCTCTGCAAATAATTTGAAATCTTAGCATTCTAATAAAAAAGTAATCTACCTCTACAGAATTTTATTTTTAATTCAATTTAAATTCAATAAATTAACATATAGCATATTATTACTTTTAGAAGTAGAGTTCAGTGATTCATCAGTTGTATATACCACCCAGTGCTCATTATATCATGTTCCTTCCTTCATGCCAACCACCCAGCTACCCCATCTCCCCACCCACCTCCCATCCCCTCCAGCAACCCCCAGTTTGATTCCTATAGTTAAAGAGTCTCAGAGTCTCTCCCTTTTTTTTTTTTAAAGATTTTATTTATTTGACAGAGAGAAACACATCCAGAGAGGGAACCCAAGCAGAGGGAGTGAGAGAGGGAGAAGCAGGCCTCCCGCCGAGCAGGGAGCTGGATGTGGGACTCGATCTCAAGTCTCCGGGATCATGACCCGAGCCGAAGGCAGTCGCCCAACCAACTGAGCCACCCAGGTGCCCCTAGTTAAGAGTCTCTTATGGGGGTGCCTGGGTGGCTCAGTTGGTTGGGAGACTGCCTTCGGCTTGGGTCATGATCCCAAAGACCCGGGATCGAGCCCCTATTGGGCTCCCTGCTCGGGGGGGAGGCCTGCTTCTCCCTCTCTCACTCCCCCCTGCTTGTGTTCCCTCTCTAGGTGTGTTTCTCTCTGTCAAATAAATAAATTAAATCTTTTTTTTTAAAAAAGAGTCTCTTATGGTCTATTTCCCTCTCTGATTTCATCTTATTTTATTTTTCCCTCCCTTTTCCTATGTGTATCTGGTTTGTTGCTTAAATTCCACATATGAGTGAAATCATATGATAATTGTCTTTCTCGGATTGCCTTTTTGTTTAATATAAATACCCTCTAATTCCATCCAATTTTTTGCAAATTTTAAGATTTCATTTTTTTTTACCTTTATAAAATTTTAAATATCTTTCTATCTTTTGAGAACTTAACTTGATTTATTTTCAACAATTAAAAGAGGATTTATTGGGGCACCTGGGTGGCTCAGTTGGTTAAGCAACTGCCTTTCAGCTCAGGTCATGATCCCGGAGAGCTAGGATGGAGCCCCGCATCGGGCTCCCTGCTCGGTGGGAGCCTGCTTCTCCCTCTCTAGCTCCCCCGCTGCTTGTGTTCCCTCTCTAGCTGTGTTTCTCTCTATCAAATAAATAAATAAAATCTTAAAAAAATAAAAATAAAAGAGGATTTATCATACATAAAGAATTCAAGGAATCAAATGATAATCTTATTCTTAGGAAAATATCATGTATTAGAAGCCATAAATTGCAACTATGGCTGTTTTGAGCCAGACTGTCCCAAGTCCAAATTCTTACTGTGCTATTTGTAGCTGCATGCCCTTGGACAACCTATGTAACTTCTTAAAGAACCTCATCCAAACATGAAGATAATATTGACATAAACTGCTGGTAATTATTGTGAAGATTACCAGGATAATCACTGTGTGCAGTGTCCAGAAAAGAGAATGAAATATGGTGTCTTTAATGTCCTTTTCTTTTTTTTAATAATACTTTCTTTGATTTTTTTCAGTGTTCTAAGATTCACTGTCTATGCCCCACACCCAGTGCTCCATGCAATTCTATTTAGGATTTGAAAGACAGTTTTCTGGACTAGGAGTAAGATGTTTGCTGCTCTGTGGCATTCTGACTACGTAGTTTTAAATAACTCAACTCCCAACTTTTTCTTCTGTAGACCAAATGATTTCATCACCCTCTTGTGTGGCTAAACTGATTTTAGTCTTCTGATTTCTCAATGACAAAGGGCATAAAATGGAAATAAAAGTCTACCCTATTTTATCTGAAATCCTTAGAGTCTGTTCCATTTGGGAATTTAGAAACGTTTTGAGTTTTAGAGGCATCTAGCTGGTTCAGTGGTAGTCTATTCATGTCAAAATTACACAAAACTTTTTATTTTTAAGAGGTTTGATTTTGGAGTTACAGATGTGTATTTGGGGACCTCTGAATCCATCCTTGACTCTCAATGTCTAGCTTTGTGAAATGTAGTAACCTTAACTCTCTGACCCTCAGTTTCTATATGCTTAAGATCAAAGTCTAAAGAAGATGTCCTTTAGAGTTCTTTCTAAGAGTGGTAGTCTATTCATTTTAAATGAAAGAAACAATGGACACTGTTAGTTTTTGCTATAATATAACCTAACTTATTCATTCAATGAATTGAATTTACTGAAATTTACTATATACCAACCCTTTTCTACATCTTATGAATTGTGTGAACAATTTCATTCTCCCTGAATTTATCTTCTGAAATATAACAACAACAGATAAGTGAACAAGAATATTTCTAACACCGATTAATGTTATAATGAAATATAGCATGTGACTCTTGACCTCTGGGTCCTAATTTTGAGCCCCACATTGGGCATAGAGATTACTTGAAAAAAAATAGAATTTTAGATAACTTACACAGTGTACCTACCAGGTGTTACATAATAGCCTCCAGCAAAAGCCTATAATCAAATGTATTCGTATTTCTGCACTAAAATATATGAATAGTCATACTTCATAGGATACATTAAAAAAAAACAGACTATAAATAGCCTATTAGTTTTCTTTTTTAAAAAATATTTTATATATGCATAAGGGGTAATGTAGAAGACAGTAAGAGAAGGAAAGTAAATGGGAAGTAGGATAATTCAGGGAGAGAAACGAAACAACAGAGACTTTGGACACAGAAACAAACTGAGGGACTTGGAGGGAGGGGGTGGGGGGATGGGAGAGCCTGGTGTTGGGTACTGAGGGCACCTATTGCATGGAGCACTGGGTGTGGGGAATGGGCAATGAATCTTGGAACACTGAGAAAAAAATTAAAATTAAAAAAAATATTTATTTATTTGACATAGAGAGATCACAAGTAGGCAAAGAAGCAGGCAAAGAGGAGGAAGCAGGATCCCTGCCGAGCAGAGAGCCTGATGCAGGCCTCGATTCCAGGACCCTGAGATCATGACCTGGGGTGAAGGCAGAGGCTTTAACCCACTGAGCCACCCAGGTGCCAAGCCTATTAGTTTTTTGTTGGGTTTTGCAACCAAGTAAGTTTTCATGTCAAAATTACACAAAACTTTTTATTTTTAAGAGGTTTTCGATTTTGGAGTTACAGATGTGTATTTGGGGACCTCTGAATCCATCCTTGATTCTCAATGTCTAGCTTTGTGAAATGTAGTAACCTTAACTCTCTGACCCTCAGTTTCTATATGCTTAAGATCAAAGTCTAAAGAAGATGTCCTTTAGAGTTCTTTCTAAGAGTGGTAGTCTATTCATTTTAAATGAAAGAAACAATGGACACTGTTAGTTTTTGCTATAATATAACCTAACTTACTCATTCAATGAATTGAATTTACTGAAATTTACTATATATCAACCCTTTTCTACATCTTATGAATTGTGTGGTGAACAATTTCATTCTCCCTGAATTTATCTTCTGAAATATAACAACAACAGATAAGTGAACAAGAATATTTCTAACACCGATTAATGTTATAATGAAATAAAAGAGAATGGCATTATACAGAGTGACTGATGGGACCGTTCATTTCCATTTCAGTTGTTAGGCAAAACTTCTCTGGGGAGGTGACATTTGAGCTCGGATTTTAAACATAAGAAGTAGCTGGTAAAAATCTTTGAAAATCTATAGGTAGTGCATTCCAGGAAGAAAAGATGGAGGGTACAAAAGACCAAAGGCAGGAAATAGGCCTATGGAACAGAAATATGGGAATCTAAGAGGAGAGTGGCAGGAGGTGAAGTGAAGGTGAAAGGGAGGGACAATATTATATTGGGTTTTGTACTAACAATGTACATATGGTGACTAACATAACATAATTAAAAATAATTGGGTTTTGCAGGTCATGGCAGGGAAAGAATAAATGAAACCAATCTTTGTCTTGAAATGCTCATATAAGACCTTTTGGTTCTAGAGGTATCCTGAAGGACAAAAACTTCTATTCTGTCTCAAGGAAATGTTAAAAGAAAAACAAAATGTAATAATACAAAAAAAACAAAAACAAAACCTCCAGTGAAAAATCAAATCAAGAGCAATAAGAAATAAAGTTAAATTAATTCAGTTAGTAATTAATTGATTAGAGTGCTAACATCTTGCTTCTAATATTTCTACACCTTTATACAAAAGCAAGCCATAAATATTGTTTTAAAGATTTACTTATTTATTTGAGAGAGAATGAGAGTGGGAGGGCAGAGGAAGAGGCACAGAGAATCTTAAGCATACTATGTGCTGAGCGCCCCCATGAAAAGCTTGATAGATATCATGACCCTGAGATGATGACCTGAGCTGAAACCAAGAGTCAGATGCACCAAGTGCACCACCTAGGCACCCCAAGCCATAAGTATTTCTATCAACAACAGTATTAGAATAATTTACTGGTAGTACATCTTCATATATTACAGGTTAAATGCAGGATTCGGACAAAGAGGAAAAGTGAGAAGATGCATAAACTGGAAAGATTTAGATTTTAAACATCAGAAGACATCACTAAAATTTAATGTAGAAACCTTTTCCTCTACTCTTAAAAACACAGATCTATTTAATCCTTTCCTAAAAATGTTATTGTCTCTTACTAGGATTTATTTGAGGCATATCAATTCCAATACTACAAATACTAACAAACTCATTTTAAAAGTAGAACACAGGGACGCCTGGGTGGCTCAGTCTTTAAGTGTCTGCCTTCAGCTCAGTCATGATCCCAGAGTCCTGGGTTCAAAAGCCCCGCATGGGGCTCCCTGCTCGGCGGGAAGCCTGCTTCTTCCTCTCTCACTCCCCCTGCTTGTGTTCCCTCTCTAGCTGTGATTCTCTCTGTCAAATAAATAAAATCTTAAAAAAAAAAAAAAAGCAGAACACACTATTTTTTTTAAAGTTTGCACAAGCTTTAATCTTTCATCATTTTTTCAGTGATCAATGATTCATTGGTTGTATATAACACCCAGTATTCATCACAACATGTGCCCTCCTTCATACCCATCACCCAGCTATCCCATCCCCCTTCCCCTCCTCCCCTCTGAAACCCTCAGTTTATTTTACAGGGTCCTTAGACTCTCATGGTTTGTCCCCTCTCTGATTTCCCCCCTTCAGTTTTCCTTTCCTTCCTCCATTGCTCTCCCTGTTAGTTCTTATGTTCCACATATGAGTGGAATCCTATGGTAATTGTCTTTCTCTGCTTTACTTATTCATGTAGCATAATCCCCTTCAGTTCCATCCATGTCAATGCAAATGGTGGGTATTCATCCTTTCTGATGGCTGAGTAATAGTCCATTGTATATATGGACATTCTTTCTTTTTATTTAAATTTATTTTATTTTTTCAGTTTTCCAAGATTCACTGTTTATGCCCCACACCCAGTGATCCATGCAATAGGTGCCCTCAGTACCCACCACCAGGCTCTCCCATTCCCCCCACCCCCTTCCCTGCAAGATCCTCAGTTTGTTTCTGAGTCCAAAGTCTCTCATGTTTTGTTTCTCTCCCCGAATTACCCTACTTCCCATTTCCTTTCCTTCTCCTAATGTCCTCTATATTACCCCTTATGCACCGCAAGTAAGTGAAACTATGTGATATATGGATCACATTCATCTGTTGAAGGGCATCTCAGCTCCTTCCAGTTTGGCTATTCATGGACATTGCTGTTATGAACACTGGGGTGCATGTGGACCTTGTTTTCACTACATCTGAATCTTTGGGGTAAATACCTAGTAGTGTAGTTGCTGGGTCATAGGTAGCTCTATTTTTAACTTTCTGAGGAAACTCCATACTGATTTCCAAAGTGGCTGTACCAACTTGCATTCCCACCAACAGTGTAAGAGGGTTCCCCTTTCTCTACATCCTTGCCAACATTTGTTCATGCCTTGTTAATTTCTGCTAATCTAGCTGGTGTCAGGTGGTATCTCAATGTGGTTTTGATTTGAATACCCTTGATGGCTAATGATTAAAACACATTTTTAAATTGAGATGGTAGCTATCACTACTAAGTTTCATAAATAGAAGAGAGTTCACACCGCTTAAAGAGAAACTGACATATCAGAACCTATTTCTTGGGCACCTAAGTGGCTCAGTGGGTTGGGCATCTGACTCTTAATTTCAGTTCGGGTCATGATCTAGGGGTCATGAGATCCAGCTCCATGATTGGCTCCATGCCTACTGGGGAGTCTGCTTGAGATTCTCTCCCTAGCTGTCTGCCCCTCCCTCTGTGCTTTCTTTCCTTCCTTCCTTCCCTTCTTCCCTCTATAATGAATAAAAAAATCTTGAAAAAAAAATAAAGAAAGAAAAAGAAAAAAGAACCTATTACCTACGAGACACATGTCTAAACCTATTGCTTCCCTGGGGTGATACAGCTAATAAGTGACCAAACAAGGATATTTAAGTCCATCTCTGCTCCATCTTAGTTCCTGAAGGGATCCCTATATAAGGATGGGCTTCCTAAGAATTTTGTGACCTCTTGAATGAATTCTACTCAAGGATTCTGACCATGAACTTAACATTGTTCTCAGCAATGCAAGCAGTAAGACATATGAGCTAGAGTACCTAAAGTCAAAATATTTAATCTTTGAGCTGAAAGGGCTAAAATATGAAACAAAGATCAGTGCAATGTGAAATATATTTGAAAGCTTGGAAATGTGATTGTCAGTAAAATAAAGATTTCTACTTCACTTTCTACGCTATAATAAAAATATTAATCTTATTATGATGGAAATTATACTATTAATTATCTTATCAGATCATTAATGAGATTAGCATATGCCTTTGCTTAATACATGAAAAAATGTATTTTTCTCTTATAAACATGGTAAAACACTCTTTCCAATCTGTACCCCATAGGATAAAGACACCCTGGTGATATATTTAAGTTCTAGTAATAAAAGGATGTGTCAGCATCCTTACCACCTAATGACCATAAGTAGCACTGCTTTCTCAGTCTCCAAAAGATATTCTCGGAGTTCAAACCCAATTCTATTAAGCACAAGTCCTAACACAATTTATATATCATTAGGAGATATACATGTCCTTGGATTGTCCTCTCTACAAAAGAGGGTTAGTAAGACAGTGCCACACTGCACATTTTAAACCTTTTTCTTCTTGCATTCTTTCTCTTGCCCACCTGCACTGTCTACAGGGAGAGTAATTTGAGTTATAAATACATTGAGTGCTCAGAAGATCCAACACTGACTAAAGTTGATCCAAAATTCATCCTAGAATTTTACTCAGAGACCTATTTTTTTAATATTCTGTTTTATTTTTTCAGTGTTCCAAGATTCGTTGTTTATGCCCCACACCCAGTGCTCCATGCAATATGTGCCCTCAGTACCCACCAGGTTTACCCACCCCCTCACCCCTCCTCTCCAAGATCCTCAGTTTGTTTCTGAGTCCAAAGTCTCTCATGTTTCATCTCCCTCTCTGATTTACCTCACTTCCCATTTCCTTTCCTTCTTCTACTGTCCTCCATATTACTCCTTATGCTCCACAAGTAAGTGAAACCATGTGATACTTGACTTTCTCTGCTTGGCTCATTTCACTCAGCATTATCTTCTCCAATCCAGTGCATGTTGCTACAAAAGCTGGGTATTCATCCTTTCTGATAGAGACCTATTCTGCAAGGTAGTTCACTTACAGGATTCCTTAAAGTCTAAACTTTTACAAGATAGCTTAAAATCACATTGAAAGAAAACAATACAAAAAAGACGCTAATTTTTTTCCAAGGCAAAAAATAATCTATTTATCTTTTAATAGTGTATTGAAACTAAGACACATTTTCTCAACCAATTTGCCTTACAAGAAGTTTTAGAATTAGAAAAAGATTCCACTGATTCTCAACATAGGCACTACTGGTATTTTAGTCAAGAAAATGTTTCATTATGTGAGTTGATACCACACATTTAAAAGATACTTATTTTCCCTATGTTTTATCTACTAATTACCAAGAGTGTCCCCAGTCATAACAAAATAACCATCCACCCAGTATAACATATTTCAAATCCACTACACAGGGTTGTAATGACCCAGGTCAAGAAGTGCTTCAACTACTAAATTCTGCAGTAAAGAAATAGAGACTTGGAAACATTCAATATGTTGCTAAAGGATACAGAGCTGGTAATTGCCAAAATTGTGACACTTCATTTAGTGTTCTATTTTTCTTCCATAAGGAGCTATTATATAAAATCATCAAATATATAGAGTTGAATGATATCTCCAGATGTAATCTATCCAAGTCTTTGACTCTACATAGACACATAACTGAAATAATAAAAAAAAAAAAACACTTCCCAAATTGACATAAACATTTGATTTCTCCTAGCATCCTATTTAACATTCTGTCAAGAATGAGCTGAAAAGAGTGAAAGAGCAAGTATATATAGGTAAGAATACCTACTCAGGGCACCTGGGTGGCTCAGTCTTTAAGTGTCTGCCTTCAGCTCAGATCAAGATCCAGGGGGCCTAGAATCGAGCCCCACATCGAGCTCCCTGTTTGGCAGAAAGCCTACTTCTCCCTCTCCCACTCCCCCTGCTTGTTTCCCCTCTTTAGTATCAAGAAGCAAGGATTTAATGGGGAATGAATCTTGAAACACTGGAAAAAAAAAATTTAGTAACAATAAAAAAAAAAAAAAAAAAAAAAGAAGCAAGGATTTAAATATAACTATAGGTGTGGATAAGCCTAAAGGTGTGGAAGCAGGAGGTTCCCTTGTAACTTGTGGAGTGCAACTCATCTGCTGAGAGATATAGAAGGGCTAATGTAGAAGACCCAGGATCATTTGTTGGTGATGGAGGCCTTACTGAGGTTGAAGGTCATAAATCTGGAGCAATGATCGATCATTGAAGTCATTTAATTTTTTTTTCCAGAAGCATAAATTATGCCTGACATGGAGAAAGAGAGTGCTGATTACAGAACTAGGACAGGTTTGGGGTGTACCAAGAGAGGTATATGTTGCTGACAGAGATTAGAGGTTAGGATGGGGCTTTTGAGTATGAATCCTTTTGCTTGCCCAACCTACTCTTATGGAGATTTAAGCTGTATAACCAGAGAAAGCAAGAAGTAAATAAATACTGCACTACTAATGTCTATGTAGGAATCTCCCCCTATCCATGGGTAGAGCTAGAAATTTGGAGACAACTTATTTCACATTATCATATTATCTCAATATAGGAAAAACATTCAATAATATCCAATATTTGTTAATAGTAAAAAATATGTAGCAAAAAAAAAAAGAAAAGAAAAGAAAAGGAGAGAGAGAAGAGAACATATTAATTGGGCAAAGAAGAGTTTTGCAAACTTTTTCTTGTTAAGGAGCCAGATAATAAATAGTTTCAGCTTTGCAAGCCATATGATCTCTGCTACACTATTCAACTTTGCCATTAAAGTGCAAAGACAGCTATAAATAATATTTACATTAATGGGCATGGTTGTGTTCCAATAAAACTTTATTTACAAAAATAGTTGTCAGGCTGGGTTGGACCTTTGAACCATATATTGCCAACTCCTGAGTTAAAGGCAAATTTATAAAACATATTGGTACATATCAGGTTAATGGTAAAACCATTTCTTTTGAGATAGGAACAATACAAAATTTCCCACTGTTACAACTGTGATTCGCATTACATTGAGGTTCTGACCAGTTGCAGTATGGTAAGAAAAAAAAAGTAAAAGAATTGGAAAAGAAGAAATAAAACTGCCATTATTTATAAAACAAAACTGTATATATATTATAAATTCAAAAGAACCTACTGGTAACTTTTTTGATGAGAAGAAATTAGCATTATGCCTAGATTCAAAAATCAGTAAAATGTATTCCTATAAGAAATAAAATTTAAAATAATATCATTACAAGAGTATCAAAAATATAAAGTATCCAAGAATATACTTATGAAAATAGGTATTACTTCTATGAGACATTTATTTTTATTTTATTTTTTCTAATTCAAGTATAATTAACATACAATGTTATGTTAGTTTCCGGTGTACAATATAATGACTCAATAATTTTATACATTTCTCAGTTCTCATCAAGATCCATATACTCTTAAATCCCCTCATCTGTTTTATGCATCCCCCCACTGAACTACCCCCTGGCAAACATAAATTTGTTCTCTGTATTTAAGAGCCTGTTTTTATTTTATTTGGTTTATTTCTTTTTTAATTTTTTTCATTTCTTTTGTTTCTTAACTTGCACTATGAGTGAAATCATATGGTATTTATTATTCTATGGTTTACTTATGTGACTTAACATTATACCCTCTAGGTGTATCCATGAGCTTGCAAATGGCAAGATTTCATTCTCTTTTATTCCTGAATAATATTCCATTGTGTTATCTACACACACACTGTCAAATGCTTTTTCTGCATCTATTGAGATGCTCATATGATTTTTATCCTCTCTCTTTTAATGTAATGTTTCATGTTGATTGATTTGTGAATAATGAACAACTTTTGCATCCTTAGAATAAAAACCTCATTTGGGGGGCACCTGGGTGGCTCAGTGGGTTAAAGCCCACTCATCAAAACCCAAACCCCCCAGATCAATACTACAGCTGTCTTTCCATGAAAGCACTGACGTTCCATGGGAAAGGAAACCACACATTCATGCTAATAGTATATGCTCCTATCTAGTCATAGTTTCCACACTCAGTTGGGTCCTGTGCTTCATCAACTTTCTCTTTTCCCTCAAAAAATTTTTCTATATCATTACCATCCTCATTCTTCCTTAATCTTCTCTAATTCCTCATTTTAACAAACTATGTAGCTGTCTCTTCCCATGAGAAAACTTGAGGCCATTAGTCATGTCCTCTCATTACCACACCCAGATCTGGAAAGCCAACACACAATCACAGTCATCCTCACCTTATGCCCTGTCCTACTCTCTTCAGTTCTTCTCTGCCATCTGTCTCAGAAGTTGGCAAACTATGGCCCATTGGTCAAATCTGGCTTGGTGCCTGTTTGTGTAAATAAAACTTTATTGAAAATAGCCATGCCTATTTGTTTACATATTGTCTATGGTTGCTTTTATGCTGCAACAGCAGAATTGAGTAGTGTCATCAGAGACCATATGGCCTGCAAAGCCTAAAATATTTATTATCCAGAACTTTACTGAAAAAAATTTTCTGCCCTCTGATCTATACTGTCAACATTTTAACTCTGCCAGAACTTTTTTATGCAGTCTAAAAAATATGGTTATCTTTTTTTCTAGTCTAAAAATGTTTGCTTGGAGAGGACTTATGGCTCAAACTCTACAGTTACAGGCCAGTTTCTGTCTTTTCTTCCTCACACAACTTGTCCAGGAAGTATACCGTATTTTCTCTCTTTACTTTGTTTTTATTTTTTCTTTTTACCCTGTAATCTGACTTTTGTCCCTCCTACCTTTTTGAAAGTACTCCAATAACATTAATGAATAACTACTACCTGTCAAATTTTAAGAAAAATTCTGAATTTTAATTGGTTGACCCATTTTTAGGCACTATCATCTTGAACTTAGTAAACCAATGTTCTTAACAAAGACTGCATATCAGGACCATCTTTAGAGGCTTCCACCCCTATTCTGGCCACCAGAATTGTTCTGTACTATTATATTTTGTTGCCTCTTAGATAAGGGAATAACAGTATTATTCCAACTGGAGAAAAAACAATCAAATAACTGGAACAAAATAATAATAATCAAGCTCAACTGTGGTAAATGAGAAAAGAATACCTTCTAGTGAGCTGTCAATACACAATATCTATCCTCACCATAAGGCTGCAAATAGTTGCCCTTGAAGAATGCATTCAACCCAACTGCCTCTTCCCTCTCTTCTAGAATTAATTTCTCTTATAAAATTTACATTCCTAGGGATTGACACAAATGTATTTGGCACAGGTGTGAGGGACCCTTCCAGAGATCTGGATGATTTATCAAAACTTTCAGTTCTCATAATGATGGTTGGCACAGGATATGCACACAGAAATTAAATCTCTAAACCAGTAACACATGCTCACTTATTTAATATGTAATTTCCATATTCCTGAAGTTGAAAACTATCAAACTAATGAAAGAAAGTACAGTAAAATTGAAAGAACATGATCTGCTTTCTTTCAGGATGGAAAGGTAGCTCTAGTGGGAGATCCAGATGATTAATGAAAATTTTTGCTTCTCATAATGATGGTGGCACAGGATACTTACATAGAAATTATCTATTAAAATGACCATGAGAGCAAAGAGACACAGATATACAAAGTCACTGATGATACATCAACGATTTATACCTAGCTAAGGGGAAAATACCCTCTTTAGTTCTATTGTGGTGAAACTAGATTGTTTTTATCTGACATAAATTTTTAAAACAGAATGAAAACAGATATAAAAGTGATGCAAAGGGGCGCCTGGGTGGCTCAGTTGGTTAAGTGACTGCCTTCGGCTCAGGTCATGATCCCGGAGACCCAGGATCGAGTCCCACATCGGGCTCCCTGCTTGGCGGGAGGCCTGCTTCTCCCTCTCTCACTCCCCTTGTTTGTGTTCCCCCTCTGGCTGTGTTTCTCTCTGTCAAATAAATAAAATCTTAAAAAAAAAAAAAGTGATGCAAAGACATATACTTCAACTTCTAGTCTGAATCCATATCCAAGATATGTGGAATCTGTATCTCTAAGTAGACAGCCTAACAGCCATAAGTTTAATAGGAGAAAATTCTTTCAGATTATGCCAGACTTAACCTTTCCTCATATCTCTGTCTTAAACAGCTTCATCCCACAAAATTGTGAGGGACACTTGGACCATGTATTCATGCTCTAATGGTCCAAGTAAGTACACTTAAGATGTTAAGAATATATTAATTTAAAAAAAAATAAAAAAGAATATATTAATTAGTTAGATTTTTAAAAAGATTTTATTTATTTATTTGAAAGAGAGCAAGAGAGAGAGAGAGGAAGCGGGGAAGGGGAAGGGATAGAGGAAGCAGGAGAAGAAGGCTCCCAGCTGAGAAAGGAGCCCTACACAGGGTTCCATCCCAGAATCCTGGGCTCATGACTTGAGCCAAAGGCAGACACTTAACTGACTGAGTCAACCAGACACTCCTAATAAGGTAGATTTAATTAGGCTAATAAAAATTTTTATTCGACAGAAAATATGCCTTCTTTCAATTTATTCATAGAAATATACAAAATTTTATCACTTATTATGCTATGAAAAAAACAATTCAGTATACTCTAAAGTGCAAAGAGGACCTGGGTGGCATAATGAGTTAAGTGTCTGACTCTTGGTTTTAGCTCAGGTCTGATCTCAATGTCCTGGGATCAGCCCGGAAATGGGCTCCACGCTCAGTGTGGAGAGTCTGCTTGGGATTCTCTTTCCAATGTCGCTCTGCTCCTCCCCCACCACTCTCTTTCTTTCTCTAAAATAAATAAATAAATATTTTTAAAAATAAGAAAAAATAAAATAAAACATAAAACTCATAAAAGCAGTATTCTCTGACCATTGTGCTTTAAAACTAAAAATTAATAATATATAGGGATAAAACTAAACAAATTCTAATCTTTTCAAAATCAGAAGAAAACATTTGGAAAACATTATAAAACATAAAAATATTATAAAGGAAATAAAATTATTATCCTAGGCCATTGAGAAAATCATAAATAAAAGAATAGAATATACATTCATGGCATTCTCTTAAATATATTCAGAGATAGGGGTGCCTGGGTGGCTCAGTTGGTTAGGCGACTGCCTTCGGCTCAGGTCATGATCCTGGAGGCCCGGGATCGAGCCCTACATAGTGCTCCCTACTTGGCAGGAAGCCTGCTTCTCCCTCTCTCACTCCCCCTGCTTGTGTTCCCTCTCTGTCTGTGTTTCTCTCTGTCAAATAAATAAATAAAATATTTTTTAAAAAGTATATAAATATTCAGAGATAAATTAACAGGCTTAACGGACAATGATTATTTGTTAAAATAACGAAAATAAATTGTCTTTAATCAAGACATTAGAAAAATTCAATCAGAATAAAAAGAAAAAGAATATCATAAAGTAATTACATTACAGGAAAATAAAAAATAAAGCACTTGGTTCTTAGAATGGACAATAAAATTGATAAATTTATGACAGATCTAATTAAGACAAAAGATCATACATTAGGTACTAAGAAAAAGAATATTATCACTAATAACAAAAAATATTTAAACTTATAAGAAAATTGCATATATGTTACTGTAAATAACCTATATATATAACCTAACAACTATAAACATAAAGTAGCTATTTTGTCACAAGGGTGAAGATTGAATGCAAACTATAATGTGTACCAGTTTCTTGTTCTTAAACAAATTCCCTAACTGCTTGCTATGAGCCACATTTTTTATCTATAAATGGATATTTTAAATCTCTATAATAAATAGGAGTGTTTTGAGAAGTACTGCTTATGCCATTGTCATCATTGCTGTCATCACCTCCTTCTCATTCTTAATATCCACTACCTCTGATGGAAAAAAAAGGTAAAATTTAAAAGATGTTTTTCTGATGAGTACTTTAATCCCTCCATAATAACTAGGCCTAACAGAAACCATTTATTTATTATTTATTTCTTCCCTGAACTTAAGTATTACCAACATTCATTATATCTGACAACAAAAAACCTTAATGACATATCCTCTCGGGGGAAAAAAAATCTTCCCAATTTACAAGACCTGGAAGGATTGATTATAATTAATAATTAATGTGTCACTTTTAGAGTTATATAATTGTCATTAAACAAACACACACACATCAAATTTAAGAGAAAACCAGGAAGCTGAACTAAACAAGCATGATACCAAAAAATGGACACAATTATATTTTCTCATTTTTATGCAAACCAATGGTAACAGAGCGAGCAGGTCCTCACATTGTGACTTCCTGTCTCAAACACCCTGAGACCATCTTTAGTGACCACGCGTCTTGAAGGAGGTGATCTGATTTTGCTAAGACACTCCATGAATAGACCAGAGGGTCACGTGTGAATTACTGGATCAAAATACAGAATTTAGCACTGGCTTTCCTCTCTGGCTTACGGGAAATTCTCCACAAGTCACATACCAGCTTTATGTCAAAATATCTGTTATTTCACAAGGACACAAGCACAATAAAAAGCAAAGAACTTTGTTTAAAAAAACGAAGGTTGGGGGGCGCCTGGGTGGTTCAGTCATATTTGTAAGTTCACAAATCATAATGTGATAAAAAGAAGGCCAGCAAAATTGGTTCTCTCATATCTAATTATGTCCTTAGGTTTTTCCTTAGGCTTTTAATGTATATTATTATTGTCAGAGTTAAATGAAAAAGATGTAAAATTAAGTTTCCAACCCCTGACACTCTGTTATTGTAGACCAAAATAACAATCACTTGTTTAAAATTTCTGCAAAGGAGTCCATCCAGGGCAAAATCAACTCTTTCAGGAGCACAATGGCAAAATGCGAAAAATAAAGTGAAGCAAAAAACCTACTGAACAAAAAACTGGTAACTTTGTCCACCTATCTTCTTAGATTAAACTATTTAAAAATTATACCCATTTCAGTTTTATTAACACAATAAATATTGATAAAGCACAATAGAATGCAAAGATTAAAATAAACAAACAAATATAGTCTCCTACGCTCGAGGAACCCACAGCATGGGAATTCAGAGGAAGAGAGTGAATGCTACCAAGTACCAAACTATGTGTTACAAATGCACTTTGTTTCTCTACTATTCTACATCTATGATAGAGATATACTGATAATACTCTTAATTTATTGAGGATTTGTACTAAGTTACATCCTCACTAAACCCTTGCATTTTAAGAATCTTTATGTTCATTTCACAAACATTGAATTGAATTTTATAGAGTTTAGGTTGGTAAACTGCTGAAGGCACAATTAACAAACCTATGTCACTCTGAAGCTCATAACATTGGCTACACTACATTGTTCCTGCTCAGGTGACATATCTGAGGAATTATCACCTCTTGAAGTTAAAACAAATGTACTAGATTCTGGATCTTGCCATATCTTGGCTTCTTCATTTGAAAGTTGTCAGTAATTAAACTGGCTCTATTAATCTCATGGGTTGATGGGAAAATTAAATATGAAATTTATAAAAAAGTTACTGAAAGGTAGACCAAAGTTAATCCATTTTTTAAAATATATTTTTTAAGGTTTTATTTATTTTTTTGACAGAAACACAACTAGAGAGGGAACACAAGCAGGGGGAGTGAGAGAGGGAGAAGCAGGCTTCGCCGAGCAGGGAGCCCAATGCGGGGCTTGATCCCGGGCCTCCGGGATCATGACCTGAGCCGAAGGCAGTCGCTTAACCAACTGAGCCACCCAGGCACCACCAAGTTAATCCATTTTTAAGATGAGAAGAAGCTCTTCCACAGCCTTAGAATCTAGGCCAAGCTACCAAAGAAACAGAACTAGGATGGGAAATATATCTGAAACGATTTTATATATTTAAAATATTTTAAACATTACATCCTGTGCAAAACAACCTCAAGGTAAATCACATTGAAACTGTGTTTTTCTATCTTATTAGTGCTGGAATTAACAATTAAAACATAGACCACGTAGAAAACTATGCAATTTGCCTCAGAATTCAATCAGCACAGACAAGGAATTTACATAATGCAGAACTTCCAAGAAACTTCTTCCCCCCCAGCACATTCCTGAAGCCCAAAGAAAATGAATAACTGCCTTGAGTCTTCATTGCATTTTGTCTATACAGTTACCATCTGCCTTTAAACATTCAGAAATACTTCCATTTGTAGCAGAGTGAAAACTTTCCTAGAGCTTTGTTAAGTGCTCTTTTGTCTCTATGTCTGTTGTCACACCTCTCCATTCACTGGCTTCAGTTCCGTTTACCTGCTCTCCTTGGTACCCTGTCTTCCTACAACCATTTCATTCTAAGTTTTGTTTGAAACTTCCCTCACATATTTTCTGAAATTCAGGTCTCTCAAAATATCTTCAGAGAGAGTTGCAATTATTCTTTCCCTGGGGTAAGACCATTATGTCAAAACAATAACTTATACACCAGAAACTACAGACATAAAGATATCAGGGAGTAAAATATCCCACTGATTGAAAAAAATAATCCTCATTCAACTCCATGAATTTATTCGGTTGAAGATTACTACAATACCCATGCGCATGCAACATTCAAAGTTATTCTGTCCTAAACAGAGTAAGTCCATATTTAGTTGTGAATGAATGACCATTGTGAAGCATTTTCAAATGAAATGCACTCTGTGATTATAGGCAGATTTTCTATGATGTATACCAGACACACACATACACATACCCACCACACCTTGGCAGTGCTGTGTCTTTTGTACATTTGAGTGTACAGGAAGTACTGGCAAATTCATTTAACATGAAGAAAAATAAACAAAAGAAACAAAACTTTTCCTATTGCTATTTCAATTCTGAATGCACAATACTGTTGACATCTGGCCTCCGTTCTTGACAGGAACTCTTGTCGGAGAGAAATGTTGGAGTTTAGCATTCCTCCATGAAATGTGAGATCGTAAGAGCCTAGTGTAGCTTCATCTATTAATATTTGCTAATGGCTGTAATGACACCAAACTATTTTGATACAAAATAATAGCAACTGAAGAACTTCAGTTCCTCATAATGAAATAAAATCATGCAACTTTGTTGAAGGGAACACAATATGTAGAGATATGTTCTTATACAAGACCAATTAATATAATTAAAATATCCATTATCTTCAATTTAACATAAATAATATTAAAATTTTACTAATAATAAAAGTTAATGCAATTCTAATTAGAATCACAAGAATAACTCTATGGTAATTGGAGAGGAATTCTGTAAGAGTACACAAAGTAGAGGGCTTTTTCTCTTCAGATATTAAATCCCACTCAAAAGTCACTTTAATTAAACTAATATGAAATAAATATAGCCATGGAAGAAAGTTGAGAAAAAGTTTTAAAAAATACTTCAGAACTCAACATATACTAGAGTAACATTTCACTTTATTTTTTTCTTTCAAAATTTTATTTAAATTCTAGTTAGTTAACAAACAGTGTAATATTGGTTTTGGGAGTAAAATTTAGGGATTTGTCACTTACATATAACACTGTGCTCATCACAAGTGGCCTCCTTAATGCCCATCACACATTTAGCCCACCCCTCACCCATCTCCCTCCATCAACCCTCAGTTGGTTCTCTGTAGTTAAGAGTCTCTTATGGTTTGCTTCCTAACATTCCACTTTAAAGGGGAAAAGATAGATTATTCAATTACTATTTTAGAGACAAAGAGCTGTCTACTTGGTGTTAGATAAAATTAGATTCCACTTCACACTATACACAAAAACAAATTTCAGGTGTCTTACTGGTCTAAATGCAATTAATAAGACAATAAAAATTTTGGAAAATATACCTGAAGATATTTTTATAACCCTGGTGGGACAGAATACCTTCTTAAACATAATTTAATAACAGAAACCAAAAGGAAAAAATAGAATTTATATAGTTGACTATGTAAAAGTTAAATTTTTCTGAATTAAAAATAAAAGGCAGTAAATATGTAGAGATTAAAATACTTGATCCTGGGACACCTGGATGGCTTAGTTGGTTAGTATCTGCCTTTGGGTCAGGTCATGATCCCAGGGTCCTGGGACCCCACATTAGGCTCCCTGCTCAGCTGGGAGTCTGCTTCTCCTTTGCCCTCTGACCCTCCCCACTGCTTGTGCTCACTCTCTCTCTCGAATAAATAAACAAAATCTTTTAAAAAATAAAAATAAATTTTAAAATGATACTATTTCTCTTACTTAACAAAACATTTAAAAACTACTATTTAGCATTCTGAGAAATATATAGAAATAAAACATCATAGAGTTTTGGTGGGAATATATATTTTTAAAATCTTACTGAAGGACAATCTGATAGCATCTTTTAATATTTAAAATAAGCACACTCTGACATTCCAATTTTGCTCTTAGGGACCTGATTTATGAAATATTTGTCTCTGAGCACAGAGCTTTAATTTTAAGAATGTTCAATGAAATATTATTTCAAATAGCGAAGCATTATAAATAATAAAAATTTTCACTAGTAGAGATGGTTGAGCAAATTTCAGTTTGTCCATATTATAAAATAATATGTAGCTGCCACTAAAATAAAGCAGTAGAACTACTAACTTAGAAGTCTATGATATAAAAAATATATGAACAAAACTTTATAGAATTGCATTTCTAGTGTGATCTTATGTTAATAATAATAATTTTTTTGTTAAGAGTATATTTAGTAAAAAGCTGGGATAGAAAACTCTATAAAATTTAAATATACATGTGATATATACATTATCAAAAAGAATTCTATTAGTAAACACTAGTAATGTCAGAGTATTTGGTTATTTGTCTTACATTTCTTTTTCCCTATTCTTCATCCACTTCTAATACAGGATACAATGTAATATGAAGGTATTAATATTCACTCTTCCCACCTAAAAGGTTTGTAAATTCTCAGGGAGTTGGTAGAATAGTATATGAAGGAACAAAGCAACTAGGTTTAAAAAGTTCCAATTTGTTAGAGCAATAAACATTCACTAGGAATTCACCAAGTTAGCAACTAATTTTTTTTTAAAGATTTTATTTATTTATTTATTTGGGAGAGAGCACATGCGCATAAGAGGTAGAGAGAGAGAGAGGGGCAGAGATTCTCAAGCATACGCTTCACTGAGCCCAAACCCATGCAGGGAGGGATCACAATCTGAACCAAAACCAAGAGTCGGACTCTTAACTGAACCACCCAGGTTACGACTGAGCCCCAAGTTACCACTAATTTTTTAAGAAGTCCAAGACAGGGGCGCCTGGGTGGCTCAGTTGGTTAAGTGACTGCCTTCAGCTGAGGTCATGATCCTGGAGACCCGGGATCAAGTCCCACGTCGGGCTCCCTGCTCGGTGGGAAGCCTGCTTCTCCCTCTCTCGCTCCCCCTGCTTGTGTTCCCTCTCTGGCTGTGTTTCTCTCTGTCAAATAAATAAAATCTTTAAAAAAAAAAAGTCTAAGACAATTTTGAAATAACTTTACATTGAGGAAACACCCTCTGTGAAGAGCCATGGCTAAAGCCAGAATCCTCGTAATGTCTGTCAATGTAATGCATGATTTGAAAATGTAGGAATCAGTGCCTATTTAATATTGCAGGTAAAAAGTACAGATCCTACAATGTGTTCATATTTCTTCTCTGGAAGTCAGAAGGTAGTAACATAGGAGTACTCTAACTACCTCATTTCTTTTTTTTGTCTCAATGGTAAAGTGAAAGTTGTCTACTAAGTTGTTAGACATATTCCAAAACAAAACAGAATTGTATAAATAGGAGACGTTGCAAACTAAGTGTTAGAAAATATCAGAAATAAAATTCAAGTTACCAATATTTATACGAATCCTCCAACATGAGAGCACTGTGCTGTTGATATATATTCATCTTCTCATTTGGTCCTTTTTAAAGATGTGCTTGGTGGCTCAGATGGTTAAAGAGTTTTTGTTTGCTCATTTGGGTTTTTTGTTTTTTGGTTTGTTTGTTATTTTTGTTTGTCTTTTTGTTTTTGCTTGCATAGGTTCACTATGTCAGTAAACAGAGGACACTGGATTTTTTGTTTTGCTCGTTCATTTTGATTTTACATATCTACTAATTTTTATTGACTCTTTCAAATAGCCAACTCACTAGTTTTGCTGTATTACTTTGCTTTTCT
Source organism: Spilogale gracilis (assembly GCA_004023965.1). Classification (NCBI taxonomy): domain Eukaryota; kingdom Metazoa; phylum Chordata; class Mammalia; order Carnivora; family Mephitidae; genus Spilogale; species Spilogale gracilis. The sequence continues at coordinate 18,313 of PITA01011236.1, read as the reverse complement.
TCATATTTTTAGTATTCTATAGTGTCACCTGTGAATAATGCTAAATTTCCTGTTTGTTTGGTTTTTTGTTTTTTTGTTTTCAATATTTTATTTATTTGACAGAGAGAAACACAGCCAGAGAGGGAACACAAGCAGGGGAAGTGAGAGAGAGAGAAGCAGGCTTCCTGCCCAGCAGGGAGCCCAATGTGGGACTTGACCCCGGGTCTCCAGGATCATGACCTGAGCCGAAGGCAGTCGCTTACCCAACTGAGCCATCCAGGCGCCGCCGAATTTCCTGTTTTTGAAAAAGTTATACTGCTTATACCATTATTATGTCTTACTCCAGTAATTAGGATCATCAAGGCAATGTTGCTTAATAGTAAGGGTACTGGTCAACTTACCATTTTTTTAAAAAAGATTTTATTTATTTATGACAGAGAGATCACAAGTAGGCAGAGGGGCAGGCAGAGAGAGGAGGAAGTAGGCTCCCTACTGAGCAGAGAGCCTGATGCGGGACTCATCCCAGGGCCCTGAGATCATGACCTGAGCCAAAAGCAGAGGCTTTAACCCACTGAGCCACCCAGGTGCCCCAAATTACTATTTTTTTTTTTTTTTTACTGATTTTGCTGTTTATACTTTAAAAGTTTTATTGTTGTTTGCACTGTGTACAAGCATAGTTTTTATCAGAGTCAAATGCTTCATTTCATTGTGTTCATCACCAAATTGTTTAAAAAGCAGAAATGTCTGGGGCACCAGGGTATCTGCTGGCTAAGCACCCAACTCTTGATTTCAGCCCAGGTCATGATCTCAGGGTAAAGAGTTAGAGCCTAGCAAAGGCTTGGACTCAGCGGGAGACTGCTTGAGATTCTCTCTCACCCCCTCTCCCTCGCTCAAGTGCACTCACTCTCTCTCTCTCTCAAATAAATAAATAAACTTTAAAAATCAGAATGACTTTTTTTTTACTCTATATACTTCAGTTTGCAGTTATTTCACTTTTCTTGTCCATAATACTATATATTATTATTTTCAAGATTTGCTAGTAGTTTTATATGTTACACATTTTTCCAAGAAATTTATTGATTTTGCTATTATTGTTTTTGTTATGTATTATTTCTTATTCAGTTTTTTTATTTTTTCTTAGATTAATTATACTTTGTATTGATGTTTATTAATTTTATTCATTTTCTTTTGATTCATGTCATTGGTCCTTTTCCTTGCTAGTTTCTTCAGTTTGACTTCATATTATTCTCAATTTTTATTTTTTAACAATAAAAGCACTTTTGTCTATACTTTCCTCTGAATGCAGTTTTAGGTGTACCCATAAGTTTCTATATGAAGCACTCTACTTTTTATTGATTTCTGGGCAATCTATCATTACAGATGTTTCTTGTTTATATGTAGTGGCTATTTAAAAGAGTTTCATTTCCAAGTGCCTGAGAGTGTTTATATATTTCTTTGTTGGTTTTGTCATCATTTAGTTTTTTTATCTTGCTTTTTCCTTTGGCCTTGAATTTTACCTGGGCAGATCCTCAGATTGCCTCCACTGCTCCCATGAGGTTGTTTTTGCCTGATATGTCATTTGTCCACTTTTGTTAGGGAAGGACTACTTTACCATTTCATTTTAGATGTTTATTTGTAAAAAGCATAGAGGTAAGTTTTATTTTTTGGCCTACCTTTTCAGATGATACCCAACCCCCCCATAATAATTTGATAACATATATGATAGCTTAATTTTTCTTGATATAATTTACTATTTTTATGTTTGTTTTCTGTTTTTGTTTTTTTTTTTTCTGTTTTCTGCTTCCTTGCTTTTATTAGATACTTCTCAGGCATTCTTTCCATTCTTCATAACAGTCTAGGCATTTTGCCATACAACTCATTCAACTATAAACCTGTAGTCACTAAAAAACTAATAAACACAGCTTTCCATTAACTGGTTATTATTATTCCTTCAGTCCCGTCACCTGCAAACTCTTGTTCACTAAAATAATTTAGAATTGGCGTCTCTGAGAAATACTTGAAGCTCTGTTTCTCTGAGAAATACTTGAAGCAAACCTTATAGCTACATATATTTCTGAAAATAAGATGTGAATTCAGAAATTCTAGTTTTAAGAAATGCCCTCAAAGTTAACCAATGTTGAAATAAAATCTAAATTCCTTACCAATATTTATTCATTTTTTTGCCCAACCAGGTGACTCCACAGAAGAATCTTCCAAACAATTTCCTTTAAAAATTTTCAGCCCAGGAGCTCTGGGTGGCTCAGTTGGTTAAGCGACTGCCTTTGGCTCAGGTCATGATCCCAGAGACCTGGGATCGAGTCCCACATCAGGCTCCCTGTTCGGCGGGAAGCCTGCTTCTTCCTCTCTAACTCTCCCTGCTTGTGTTCCCTCTCTGACTGTTTTTCTCTCTGTCAAATAAATAAAATCCTTTTTAAAAAAAATTCAGCCCATCAGTCATTTGCACCCAAACATTTTCTGTTTGCCTGCCATGTTTTATGTATATACTGAGTACTTTCCCTTAACTATGAAAAGAGAAGCATTATAAATAATTTTTATAAAGCCAGTGTTTCATCTTCTTGCAAGTTATGACTTCTGAAAAAAGAAAAATCATTTGAAATATCTTGCTTGAAGGATGAATATATAGCAAATAAGAATTCACTACTAAAGCAGTACCCAAGGACTACTTGGTGCTCTGGTTACATATTAGTTCACCAGAATATTAAGATTTTTCCATTTTATCAGGGATGTCTCTCCAAAACTGTAAATATCTTTTAAAGAGTATGAGATTATTATAGTCATTTCATCAGTTACTATTATTAGTTAGCCATTTAAGTGATGAAAAATAAATTTTACTCCACCATTACAAGTATTAACCACCTATGTGAATGTGTTTTAAAAATCAGTTTAGAGATAATAAGATGAAAAGACAAAATATGTGTATAGATGAGGACCACATGATGTGCAACTTCCCAAGTGAAAACAGTCAGAAGGAGGAAGCCTCTACTAAAGAATTGTAGCCAGAAATGACTTGAATTCAGAAAATGATGGGTGGTAGAGATGCCTCAACAGCCTACTCAGTTCAAACTTCTCACAAGGCTATTTCTAATGCCTTAAGAGCATCTGGCATTGCATGCCTTACCAAATATGCCAATAATTGAGAAAAGAAAGCTTTCTAAATTTCACACATTGCAAGCCAAATGGAAAGCAAACCATTCCCAATCTTGCGAATGCAAAAACAACAAAAAGATATAAATACTATTTATGTGCATTTCAGTACATAAATTCCCCAGCAGATAAACAGTAACTGTGCTGTGGATAAAATTACAAAATATACAAACAATTGAGATTAGCTATTTTATTACTATAAAGAAATCCAGCTCCTCTAAATTTTGATCTTTTCAAATGACGGAGGCAAGTTTTTCATTAAAAGATTTCATCTGAAGACTGTGCTAATAAAACTGTAGAGAATATCCTTTGAAAAATCATTCATAGTCAGAGACACTGGTCCATGAAATAAGGGGAAACATTATTTTTACTGCCTTTCAAACAATGGATTCCAGGAAAAAAAAAATCCATACAAGCATCTTGGAAGGGTAAAGAACAGCAAATAACCATAAAACCTGAGACAATTTCCAAAAGATTTCACATGATTAAAACAAGGCATTTTGAACTCCATTCCTTTGCCAACCAACAGCAGTATTGTTTGTTTTGTTTTTTGCTTATTTTTTCTGGTTACTGTCCTCAACACAGTTGCAAGTAGAGATTCAGACTTGAAAAGATTCATAGCATAATGGAATAGGAAAGTCTCCAGTGAAGCCACTCAAACTCATCACTGTCTCACCTTAGAGGAGTCATTTAATAATTGTGAAGCTCAATTCCCAATAGTCTAATACAGAAATAAGGGAAGAGAAGAAAACCATTTGAGGTGTTGTGCTTAAGAGAGTAATATATGACAAATAAGAATGTAAGTTAATTTAAAGCAATCTTCAATGAGTATCTGATGCTTAGATGATATATTATTTCGCTGAAATATAAGAATTTTTTTTCCCTCAGTAGAAAACTGATAAGGCTTTTTTTCCTCAACAAATCAGACATATTTTACAGGAGCATGAAATTCTAATTCTCATTCCATCAGAGATTGTAATCTTCACAGGTTTTAGTCTAACCTCTGAGAAGGATTTAGGGACTTCAATGTTCCATCTTGAAGCACAGGAGAAAGTTGTAGGATCCAGCCAATATAGTCCTGAGAGTATCTGATATCCTTAGTTTTCGGTATAGAGCGGAAGATGATTACCAGAGGCAAAATACTCTAGAGTTTTCAGGTCCTTATACAATCTGGAGCCTGATTACCAAATAAAAGAGGAGTAAATAAGAAAGATACACCGAGGTGAAATAACAAGTGGATTTTTAATTAGAAAGCCAAGGTAGAAACATGTATTTTGGGGAAAAAAAAAAGAAGTTGAGGCCTGAGAGAATTATTCAGGAATTAATTCTCCAGTATAAGAACTGGGACAAGTTTTTCATAAAAACCTGAGTCTGTGCTTGAGCATGGAAAGGAGCAGTGTCTGGGGAAAGGCTAACCAAGCGAACAGCAAAACATTCTTATCTTTTCTGAGCTTTCTCGTGATCTGCACCCTCTGGTTCTCCTTTGTGGAGCTACCTTAAATGGTAATTTTTATGCCCTTCGATGTGCTCCTACTTCTCAGGTAAAATAGAAATACTCCCTGCAGTATATTTGGTAAGGACTTCCCATCTCTGGTTATCCATTCATTGCCCTGTGCTATCCTTAATTTTATTTCTTACGTTCATTGGAATTCTACATACAATACATCTGTATTTGAGTTAAGGTAAAATTCTGTGCCCCAAGCCAAAATCTCAACTTCAATGTACCAACCACCAGATAAATAATAACAGAAGGCTCTCTTTTGATATGATCTTTTTCTTTTTGTCCTCACAAAACACAAAGGCTGCTTTTATAACAGTGGCATCTCTGTGTCTTCCTATAATCCTGACCCTATGACTTTGATGCTTCAGCCAATGGCAAGCAACCAGACAATCTTTTGGCCTAACCTGTTCAGAACATTTGGCTCCCTTGAGTGATGTTATTCCTACCTGGTTGTACTCTTCCAAGTATGTTCAACTCCTATACGTGTGGGGTAGCAGGTAGAAGGTGGAGATGGGAAGCCCACCACCAACGCTTTGAAATAGCATATTCACAAACACCACCACCCAACCAGCCTACTCAAACGCTCTCTTTAGTAGTTTGCATGGATTGTCCCTAAAAAATTAATCAGAAGCTGCAGACCTCAAAAAAAAAACTTTTTAAAACTTCATAAAACTTTTTGGTTGGGCTTCACGAGGCTACTGTCAGCTCAACGACTTTGGCCAACCTAACAAGTAATAGATGTATCTTGAAATGTGCTAAACTCTTCCTCCCTTCCATCCATAGCTGGTTTCCAAATATGTGTTGGGTTGAGCATCTTAAAGCACCTCTCTGCCCTTTTCTAGTTGTATGACCTCAAGCAAGTTACCTAGGTCTCGTTTTTCTTACCTACAAAATGGAAGAGTAGAATAGCACCTACCTCAAAGTGCTGTCCATCTGCCTGGAATGTTCTTTTCTTGATTTCCACAAGAGTGATTCTAACCTCCTTCAGGTCTTTAGTCAAATGCGACCCCTCTGAATGAGGTTTTTCTTCATTATCCCACTTAAAATTACACCTGAAAGTACTTCCTACCCTCTTTCTCGCTTTATTTGTCTTTGTAGCATTCACACTATATATTTTACTTACTTGATTTCTGTCTCCTCACTCCTGGCAACCAGAAAAGAAGTGCTAGAGATTTCTTCTATCTGTTCACTGCCATATCCCTGGAACGAGATGATGCCTAGGGCACAATCTCAAAATATGCCTGCTGATTGAATGAATTAACTAAATGCAATAATATGAGAAGCACTTATATAGCACAATAAACAATCAAATAAAAGTTACTGATGATTATAAATGTAATATTTTTCACCACATGACAGACTACATGTAGAAATAAAGTATTTCTATAAAGTTCTACCATAAAGCATAAAGGGAGAAAAAAAATGCTTATAATAACCAAAAACAACTTCAGAAACCTAAGTGTAGTTTTCATTACACAAAACTAGTTTTATAAATATTTGCATACATTTATTATTCATTCATTCATTTATTCAAAGAGTATGTTGTGCCTACTTTGTGTACAGCACAGTATCTTTCTTCTCCAGAAAAGAATTTGTTGAAGTAGCATTCTTTGTTCTCTACATGGCTTATATAAAACAGAAGTTCTACTTTGGCCTCATTTTCTGTTCTGATTGTTGATAACAGGAATCAGAGTCTAACAGAATGATGCACCTAGGTACTTCATTTTCTGAAGAGGAAGAAGTACTGATCAGCTGTAAGATACTGACATGTGACAGGACAGGAAAGAAGGATCACAATAATATAAACTCCACAAGGGCTCTTTCCTGTTTGTTCACAGAAATATCCCCCAGGACTCAACTAGTACATGGCACGTGGTAAACACTCAATTTCTTAATAAATAAAAGGCTGAAATGAAAGCAGAGGAGTGCATGATTGCCAGTAATTCTAGAAGATGTTAGTACCCCTTTATAGCTAGGAGAAAAGATTTGTGTTACTAGCAATCAACCCACATGGTAGATTTAGCATGCTCTGACTCCTGATCTTTGCGGCCCTGCCTTCACTGGATAAGCCAGTGTATTTCACCAGGTCTCCAGAATTCTGATGTGGTGGAAAATGAGCAGACTTTGTAGTTAGGAAAACCTGGATTTAAGTACTGGCTCCATTATTTATTTGACCACTAGCAAAACTTTTAAGTTTTCTGGGAGTCAGTTTCCTCCTCTGTAAACTGGAGATTCAAGCAGGGATTAAACCCAGGGGTTGTAAGCATTAAATGAGGGTCTGGCAGCTGACTTAACTTTATTGGGGTGAACCTTGTTAGGTGCTTTGCCACTGCTTCAGAAAAAGATTAGCTTATGTGGATATGACCTCAGGAAAGTACTATGACAGCAGGGCACTGTTAGCATTAGGTTTTATTATTATAAGTACTATTTGAACAACACATCCAGAAAAAGCTATAATTGAGGTGGTATCTTAAAATGTAAATCCATCCTTAACTGTTAAAATAAAAATGTCTTATTTTTGGCACTTATTTTAAGAAGTTCACTCATTCCTGACAAAAGCAGTTTAGAAAAATAACTTTAACCCAGTTTAAAATATATGAGATTCTTAAAATTAACCTAAATTTAGGGGTGAGGGAGAAGAGTTTCTAAAATAAGTAAAGACATGTTAACCTTGTTCATTAATATAGATTGTACATTTCTGTCTAAATACATAATAGATCTGAAAATGTCAAACAATAATATGGGTCATGTATGGGTATGTGGCATATTGGATATAATCTGTTTAATGAGTCAAGTTTGTTCTCAGATAGCAAATATACATGAAACGAAATCTCTAGACTCTCATTTAAATCCCTCTGAAGAGGAATCTGGGTTCCCTTACTTGCCTGTGAAAGATCATGCCAAAGCAGTAAATATTTTGTGTGTAGAGTTTGCATATTAATGACAAAGAGGCATATTCCAGGACAGGAATGCTCCTGAGGTTTGATGATTCCAGACCTCCGATGCCTTTTTCACTTGCAACAGCCTGGGAATCCAGGCTAGCTGTCAGCCACATCTTAAAGGGGAGCAAAGATCATTTTTCACATGAAAAGAAAAAGTGATATCCATTGACCATTCAGAGAGCTGTAGAAATACTGGATCTTATCTTTATGAAGATCCTTGAGATATGAACTCACTTAATCCCAACTTCTGTCATAGAGGAAAAACAACCTTTCACAGAAATATTTATAGTTAGTATAAATACTGGTTGCTGACTATTTTTGGACTGTGTGAACATAACCCCTCAGATAATTTCATGTAAGTCTCACAACAATCTTGTGAGCAAACTATTGCTAGTTTCAGTTAAGAGATGAGGTAACTTTAGGCTCTGAGATACTTAAGTAGAAGAAAGAATGAAGATTTATATCCACTTGTGTATTTCCCTATACTGTGCTTCAGAATTTTTCATTATCTAGGACTACTGCATCCCTTGTTCCCGCCCCCCCCCAAAAAAAACCGCCAACAAATTATTGCTTGGGAACAGTGTTACTTTTAAGTGTTGCTTTAATTAATTGAAAATAGCTCCCTAATACCTCAAGAGGAATATGTCAATGAGGTAAAATTTTAAAGAAAGCAATCAACAAGAGAACCATGTTGAGTTTCTATAAAGTGGGTATTGTTGTTCCATAAATTTCAGGTTGAACGAAAGTTGTGGATCCTATTTGGACAATGTTCAATTAAATTAGGTACTTGCCAGATGGTTAGAAAACCAATGCAGGGTCTAGAGTTTCCTTTGGGTTAAAACATTAGAGTTTGATACAATTTTTAAAAATAGCATTTGTTTTTGCCAGGCACATGCCGAGACATCTGGGGATTGTATGGAACCTGACATTCAATACCATTTATTTTCATAATATTATTATAAAAATATGTTTAGATAAATACACTTTTGTCTTTATCGCTCTTAAAGTCTCATGCAGAGTGATTTTGAAATAATCACTTTACATTCTAAGAGCAGTCTGATGTTGTTTGCTCTAAATGGAATTTTTGTTTAACCCCTTGCTTGCTGTCTGTCGTGCTTTGGTTTATTCAGAACAAGGGGATCTTGGCACAGGGATTCTCTCCTCAGTGACTGGTCCTCCTCCTCAAGCTTTAGGGACATTCAATAACCATAGCCAAAGACCCATTTTTATCTGTAAGCAAGTCCCACCCAAATCCTGATTCCCCCCAAATTTGCCATTTCTCAGAATTAATCTACACTATCTTATATACAGTTTAGACAATTGATCAGCACCAGCCAAATGATAACTCTTTACTACTTACATCCAAATATGAAGCAATATAGCATTGTTACTATGAACAAGATCTTAGGCTTTAATTCCTTTTCCACCATTCCTTAATGGTATAAACTTACCTCCCTTGCCATTTCTAAGCCTTGGTTTCTTTATCTATATAAGGGGAATATTAACAGCATCTAAGTCACAAGGTTGTTAGAAAGATTAAATAAACTGATGCATGTAATAAAGCCCTAAGCATAAGGTCAGCAACACTGTAAGACTAAATTAATGTCAACCATAATGATGATGATAATGAATAAATTCAGCATAAGAAAGAAATAATATATCAAAGAGTATTGAAAATGGGAAAAAGTGCAAATATGTGGATTTCCTAATCACCTGAACTTATCTCATTTTAGCAATATACTATAAAATCCTTGAGGGTATGTAAGACTTCTCATTCGACTATGTATCTCCAACATCTAGCATAGCACTCTGCCTGGAACCTGCTGGGCATTCAGTAAACACTCAATGAATGAATTCTCACAGATGTCTAATTCACCTTGGCAATGTTTAGCAGTTCAAAGACAAGAACAATGCCTCTGTGAATTCCCTCCTTTGGAAACTGGCAGAAGCACCTGAGGAAAGGATGAGAAAGGGGCAAAGCAGCTGAATGGGAGTTGTATGGCAAGATTTTATGTTCTATGGTATTAAGGAGGGCATGTGTGGTGATTTGGGGTATTATACGCAACTAATGAATCGTTGAACACTACACCAAAAACTAATGATGTACTATATGTTGGCTAATTGAACATAATGATAAAAATAAATTAAAAAATTTTAAAAACATGCTCTATGACTGCGTGTCCTTGTCATTTGGAAATTCATTTCTTGAAAGTCAAGACCCTAAGGCAGTTCTAGGGTCATTTCAATTGAAAAAGAATCATAGATTCTAAACCTACAATAGGTCAATTATCAAAAACTGGGTCGAATTTTCCCTTTGAAATCTATCAAGGACAGAAAGAATTATTAAATTTTCCCCAAAAGGTTAAAGCAATACAAACAAATGTACATGAGTCAAACATAACACAAATACCTATTTCATTGAGACTGCTGCACCATGTAATATTATGTTGTGCTCACTGCAAGACTGAAATAGAAGCCACATCTGTATGATTCAGACCAGTATATCTATTCATGACCTGACGATAATTCTGCAATACAATGGTCTTGTCAAAAGACCATTTCAGAGGATGACCGGAGAGTGATGCTTTCTCTGGAGGAAAATCTCATAATAATGAGTAGCAACTGACAGGTACTTCTAGCTGTAAAGCTTTTCAACTCATCTCACAGCTATTGCTCTGCTTTGTGAACTTTCATAACCTTACTATGTTATGGACGCTATGAATCTTGTAACTGATAGCTGTTAAAAAGCGAATATAGAGCCTATCTCTCAGAAAATATAAAAGTACTCATGCCAGAATTACTCTAAGTACTTTACATATTTTGACTCATTTAATCCTTATTTTTTGATCTCCACTGTATCTTTCTCATCAGCATACAAACTTACCAAGAGGATTATAAAAATCCTAAGCACAGTGCCTGAAACCTAGTTAGTATAATTCAGTAGGTGCCACTATTATCCCTATTTTATACATCAAGGAACTGAGAGAAAGAAAATTTAAAACTTGCCCACAATTTTCCAGCTAAAAACGAGATCAGGTTGGGTTCTTAACTATTGTATTTCCTTTCAACTTCATGGCATACGTTTCAGAGGAGGGGGTTGTCTTTTTTATCCAGGCAATTATATATCCCTAATTTTATTTTGCTTTTATTAGTGTTTCTTAATTACTTGATATTATCTTGCTAAAATTAAATATACTTTTATGTAGAACATTGAGGGTTTAAATAGCTTTTATTGGTGTAATGATGGTACAGTAGCAGAGGTACTATGAAATAGAAAAAGAGCTAAACTTCTTGAGATGTGGCAACTGATTAGATTTCCTTGTGAGGAGAAGATACTTATTACAAAAATAAGTGCTTCTTCATTGCTGGATTTTATATTTCCAAGTTTCTGCTCCATCAGCCTATCTGATTAACTGTCACTAATGCAATGCACTGAGTATGGCACTCTGACTCGTAGCTTTATTTTATTCATCTAAAAAATACAAAAAGGGCACGTCAACTTCCTGGGGTTGTTGGGAGGATTACACAAGGCATCAGAGAGTTTTAAGCAAGAGACTGACATAATCAGCTTTGCATTTTAAAAAACCACTCTGAGCTGCCACAGAGAAAATGTATTCAAGAGGGATAACACGCCAAATGAAGAGTCAGATTCAAAGATAAATGGTCTCAGTGAAAGATGATGCTGATTTGCAGAAGAGTTGTGGCAATTAAGTTGGGGTCAAAATGGGTGTACATTCAGTTGGATATTTGAAGGTTGAATCAACAACATTTACTGATAAATTGAATGTAGAAGGTTAGGGATAGGGAAAAGGAAAGACTCAGTTTCTGACATAAGCATCTAAGTAAATGAAGGTACCAGTTACTAACACTAGGAGGACTGAAGGAAGAGCAGGTCTCATGGGCCAAGGCAAGAAGAGGAAGAGTCAGACCAAGACTTCAGTTAGGGACGGATTTGGTTTGAGTCAACCATGGGTGGCTCCATAGGCTGATGTCAAATAGGCCCCTGGATATACGGGTTTGAAACTCAAAACAGATACAGATCTCTGCTAAACACAGATGCCTAAGAATTTTTGGCAATTTAGTACTATTTAAGGCTGTAAAAATAAATGAGATTTCCTAAGGAAGGCATAAGTTGAAAAGAGAAAATAGGACCAAGCTCTGGGAACTTAAACATCTTGTTTTAAAAGTTATTAATATTAAAAAAGTTACCAATATTTAATCAGAATTTACTTTGCACTAGGCAGTATGCTCATTGCTTTACATAGATTATCTGAATTAATCCTCACAACAATCTAATTTTTTGTTCCAGTGGAAACTAAAGCTTTAAATGGGTTAAGTGATCTATTTAAGGTCACATAGCTAGTAAGTGAAGGACTTCCCTCTGACAAATTCTAGAGTGTAATATAAGAAGAACTGACAAAAAATTAAACAACGTATGTGAATCCCTAGGAAAAATGCTTAACACATAGGGTACTTGTAAATTACACCTATTTTATGGCTTTTATATTTTTAATAAGGTAAAGAGTAAGTCAAAGGTTAACTATATATACTCTTTACAAGAAATCTGTCAGTTGCTATGTATTTAAAAATCTTTCTGTATGTAAATATCATCACCCCAATTAGATTCCTAAGTAGTTTAAAGATAGATTCAAAACTATTAAAAGTGTAAATACTTCTAAAAGTCAACACACCAAAAATGAATAACCCAATTAAAAAATGGGCAGAAGACAGGTATAGACATTTTTCCAAAGGAGACAAACAGATGGCCAATAGACACATGAAAAGATGCTCAACATCATTCACCATCACGGAGATACAATTTAAAACAACAGTGAGATATGACCTCACATCTGTCAGAAGGGTGAAAATCAACAACCCAAGAAACAGAGGGGTAGGTAAGGTTGTGGAAAAGGGGAACCCTCATGCAGTATTGGTGGTAATGCAAACTGGTACAGCCACTCAGTAAAACAGTATGGGAGGTTCCTCAAAAAGTTAAAAATAGAATTAGCCTACAATCCAGCAATTGCACTATTAGGTATTTACCCAAAGAATAAAAAATTATAATTCAAAAAGATACCTGCACCCAGATGTTTGTAGCAGCGTTATCCATAACAGCCAAATTATGAGAACAGCAGAAGTGTCTACTGACTGGTGAATCGATAAAGAAGAGGGGGCACGTACCTCCTCTACATACATAAAGGTATACCTACCTACCTACCTACATACATACTTCATACATAAAGAAGAGGTATATACAATATACACAATACACAATGGAATATTACTCAGCCATAAAAATAAAATCGTGCCCTTTGCAACAACGTGGATGAAGCTAGATTGCATTATGCTAAGCAAACTGAGTAGTTAAAGAAAAACAAATACCATATGATTCTGCTCATATGTGGAATTTAAGAAACAAAACAAATGAGCAAAGGGGGGAAAAGATAGAGGCAAACTAAGAAAGAGACTCTTAAGTATAAAGAAAAAACAGATAGTTACTTGGAGGGGGATGGGTGATACAGGTGATGGTGATTAAGGAGTGCACTTGTGATGATGAGCACCGGGTGATGTATGAAGTTGTGAATCACTATATTATATACCTAAAACTAGTATTACACTGTATGGTAACTAACTGGAATTTAAATAAAAACTAAAGAAAAAATGTGCATGCTTCAAATAATACTATGATAGGTATTTATTGAAGACATTTCAGAAAATAGAAAAAGGACAATAACCAGTCAGATCCCCACTGCAAAATCGTATTTTTAATCCATTCTTGGTATTTAGTATATTTCCTTTATGTTTTCTATACCTAGAACTTTTCTGTAGAACACTGGAACAATGTCAAACATATATTTTTATATTCTCTTTTTAAAACCTGACATCACATCATAAGCCCTTTTCTATTTTATAGTCTTTGCAACAATATAATGACTTCCTTTTTTTTAATAATGATTTTGTTCCAAATAGGTTTCTTTAGTTTATTTAATCATTCCCTTCCTATTGGACACTTATGTTATTCACAATTGTAAGCATTATACATAGGTCTGTTATCAATAACTCTCTCTCTCTCTTTCTCTCTCTCCCTCCCTATCTCTATTTCTACCTCTATATTTTTGTTTTTAACATTATTGATTCATTAGAGAGTTAGATAGGAAAACATCAGCAATTACTTATAGTGATCACTGTCACACATGTTTAACCCATCAATGTATTAAATCAAATTCATAGGGAAACCCACATCATCATAAATAGAAGAAAAGAAAATCCACAATAAAGTACTTTAAAAGTAAAATGAACTATAAACATGTAGAATACTACTTAGATGTATGGTTCTTTAACTTCCAGTTTATAGATCTTTAGCACAACAAAGAATCTTAGGATTTCTTTACAATTCCTTTATATTAGCAATGTCAGAAAGAATTGAGTTGCTTTTAATAAAATACTTTAAAACAATTTCTCAAATATGATTGTAAAAGTTCTGTTTGTAGTGGAAAATTACATTCAAAGGAATAGCTCAGTATAGAATGAAAATGAATATTCTATCCTCTCAGATACTATTCTCCAATGTTGTTTTCCTTCCTTCTACCAGTTAAAACCTACTTATTGGTCGGTAGTGTTTCAATCCCAAACTCAAAATTCAGTGAGGAACTTATATATTCAGAGTATTTTTAATAAACACTGAACATATTTCAGCCATTATACTCAGAACTATCCTAAACTATCTGCAGTTTCCTAAATTTACCTGCTCTATCTCCTCTGGACCTCTATTCACATGCTATTATTCTGCTTCACCCCTCTTGTTAAACTGAGTAGCTCTTACTTGCTTCTTTGAATTTTCATTAGATATAATATCCACCACAAAGCTCTCTCTTACACCCCAAGAATGTGCTAGCTGCCCCTCATGTTGTGCTACTATACCCTCTGTGCTTATTCTTCATCCTTATAGAATCATATTCGCTTATTAACTTTTATGCCTCCTCCCACTATAACTGCCTAGAGGACAGATGATTGGCCTGTCCTAAAAATTAAGAGGATTCAAGTTATGCTTATAATGTATACTTCTGTGAGTAGGTTGTGTTTATAAATGTTAACTGTCTTGAGACTATCTGGTATACAGGGCACAATTTCACAATTATAATTGGCTCTACAGTTTCCTATTCATGATATTTATTCCTCTGATTAAACTGAAAGCTCCCTGGGTCAGAATTATTATCTTAACCCTTTGCTGGAACCCCAGAGTACCAGAAGAGAATACTCATTAACTAATCGTTGATGAACGGTTACACCGAATACAATCACAATTCTAATCTCAGCACCACAGAAGCCCCATTCACTGGTAACCTAAAAATCTAACTCATCTATATGAGCCAGGAATTTGACAACAAAGTAAACTGTATAGCTCATTAAAGTAAATCATACAGCTCATCAAAGAAGCAATTTCTTAATATTTTACAAGGAACAAAAAATACTTATTTTCAGAAGACCCATTTCTCAGAATCTCTCTTAAAAATGTAATCTAGGGGCACCTGAGTGGCTCACATGGTTAAGCATCTGCTTTCAGCTCAGGTCAAGATCCCAGGGTCCTAGGATCGAGCCCTGGCTTGGGCTTTTTACCTAGCAGAGAGCCTGCTTCTCCTTCTCACTCTACTGCTCCCCCTGCTTGTGCTCTCTGGGTGTGTCTGCCTCTCTCTCTCGCTCTCTGTCAAATAAATAATAAATAAATGAAACCTTTTTTTTTTTTTTTTTTTTTTTTTTTTTTAGTGTAATCTAAGGGAGACTACTATTTTCACGAAGGGTGGTTTATCTATCAGTTTTGGTAAAAAGTAAACTGGGCATGTGGGCCCACCTGTACCCTTCTTCCTTTGGGAACCAAATTAGCCACAGAAAGCACGGAAAGACTCTTCCCAAAGAGTGCAATCTTTCTCACTACTGAGTTCAGGCATGGTTCATTCCTGGTGCAGCTGGGGAGAGAGTATGATGGGGAAGGAGTCTGCCTAATTCCAAGGTTTAGTTAGCAGATCATTTGGTTCTCACAATAAGCTCCTTATTCCAACCTGGGCTTAATCAGTAATATAGGTAATATTTTGGCTCCATCTGCCACTCTTTTGTTTTCTCAAATTATTCAAAGCCCAGGCAGAAAAGAGAATGCCATTTATTGGCTCCCCTCAGAGACCAACAGATGGGAATCAGCAAAACTGAAAATAGATTTACTGTTATAGTAGTGAAATTATAAGTGATCCTCCTCTTCTACTTTCCTAAATTTTTATTATTATGTTGTAATATCTTTTTTTTTAAAGGAGGGGTTATAGGAAGGCTAGAGCAACAAAGCAAAAAACAAACCAAAATTACACCTCTAATACATATCAGCTTAATCTTTTATTACCACACCTGCTTGAAAATAATTAAACTGAATTTGGAAAAGTAAAACAACATGTTAAAGAGAAAACTCCAAGGCTTCAAACACACAATAAAAGTGCAAAAATATACGCCTACTTTTAAGTTCAAATGAGGTTAGCACTATGGATAGTCTCCATTTTTCAAAGGGAAGAAGAAATATGAGGACTCTTTTTAACAATTCCAGAAGGCAAGACATTTTGGAAGAAAAGGACCACTTCTCTAGAGATGTCTGTTACTCTCTACAGGATTTTAAATATCATTATCACTAGTTGGCAAAGAAAGGATCCAATATGTCACTGGAAAATATGTCCCCAAATGAAGCAAATGATAGCAGTGAAAGCTTGGTTTAAGCCTAGACCCACAGTTTGGCTTCCCTGAGGTTCAGGACAGTAAAGAGACAGACTTCCACCCCAAAACTTAACCTCTCAGAGCCCCCAGCTTCCTACATCTGATAGCTCTAATAACCCCCGTCTGCATCTTGATAGTTGACAGCTTCAGCTCAAATGATCTCAAAGAGAATTTATCAAAGGCTACCTAATCCCCACTATGTTAAAAAAGAAATTAGTTCCTATCTGAGAGCTGTGTATGTACCAGAGAGAACAGATTTGGGGGGTAGAGCTCCCTTAGTAGTATACGGATTGCTGCCTCCCCACATTCCTCACTTAGTAAATCCCAGCAATTTAATGCTATATTCTGATATAAGAAGCAAAATTAGATAAATTTGAGCACAGACATGGTAATATGAGAAGAGGCTATAAACTTTCAGATGAGGCAAATACTTAGAGTTCCTTGACTAGTGAGGGAAAAGAATTTATTATGAAAATATGCCATACCCTGATTATTGAATTTTATATTTTTACCTTCTGCCCTGTTAATCTGGAAGACCATTCTCAATGTAATCCATCAAGAAGAACATTTTGACTGCAAGAATCAATTTCATCACCTATGAAGCGGGGACATTATTTCACAGAGTGAGTTTTAAACTAGGCAACCAATTTAAAGAAAATTGGCACAGTGCTTACCTTAAAGAAGAAACCCCCCAAATGTCCATTGTTTCTCAGTTTATAGATGGCTTGCTTTTGCCCATCATATCTGCATAAATTATTTCTTTAACCTTTACACAGCCTATGTGCTACCAAGTTGCATTTCAAACTACTCTAAATTCTTAACTCTTCTACTCCATCCTGTTTATGCAGTATCCAAAAACCTGAATGTTACTCCTTTCTCTTGGAGACTCAGTGCATCTTAGCATATTAAATGCTCTGTCTGAGATGCTCTATAGTAAAGAAATATATTCTTTTTGTTTGCTTGTTTAAATTTTCCAAATTTGTTATCTCTTTGGACATTTCCCCATAGAACACACTAGAAAATAAGACAGTGAATATTGGAATAATTATTTCTCGGGGGCAGAATTATAGGTGATTTTTCTTTTTTTATTATTTCCTCCCAAATCTGAAATTTCTGTATTTTTGCAATTAGAGAAGTCATTGTTTTTAAAAAGAAACTAACAACACTAAGATTATTTGCTATTCTGATATCTTAGTAAGTACCTTTAGTTTGCTCACTGAGTCCTTGGGCTTTTCATCAATACAATAGACATATCATGCCCATAATAATTTTCATAATTTTCAATAATTATGATACTTGAAAATCCAAGTATAATAAAATGCTAACAAATAAAAGCAGAATAGTTTGATTTTTAAAACCCCCTTAAAAACTCAATTCCAAGGGTGTACAGATAGTCATTTTATTAAAGAATGATCAACTTGACCTTTCTGGCTTGAGACATTCTAATTCTGACCTCATGGCTTTTGAAATGAGATTCAACCCCCATGAATACTTGGGCTACTTCTTAGCTATGTGATCTAGAATAGAATGTAGCATAATCTCCCGGAGGTTCTATATTCTCATCTGCAAAATGGGAACAAGGTCACTCATGCCTCAGCGTTCTAAAAGAACTAAATGGGATAAGTCACTGTGGAAGTGCTTTGGAAATGGAAGTTTCAAAAATCTGTACATAAATTATTTTAAAAGAGAGAAAATGTCCTCTCCTTTTAATATTAGGCTGAGAAAACAAAGTGAAAAAATAAGAATGCCTCATGGCAATGCTTACATGTTTTTTTTTGTTTTTTGTTTTTTTATTGTTACTAAAATTTTTTTTCCAGTGTTTCAAGATTCATTCCCCATTCCCCACACCCAGTGCTCCACGCTTTAGGTGTCCCCAGTACCCACCACCAGGCTCTCCCATCCCTCCACCCCCCTCCCTCCAAGTCCCTCAGTTTGTTTCTGTGTTCAAAGTCTCTGTTGTTTCGTTTCCCTCCCTAGA